>JAATLQ010036558.1:0-39978 GCA_013421005.1 Heliconius erato x Heliconius himera | reverse complement strand
AAGGTAGAATAAAATAAAAGCAACGATGCACAAAGTCTCTGATTACGTCAGAGGGACGCAGACGTAAAGCACAGAGCTTTACATTTAAAAAAAAAAAAACCTAACCTAACCTAACCTAACCTAACAGTTCTACCAGGCTGAACTAGTTTGTCCTAACGCTATTAGGCCAAACCAGTTCAGCCTGTAATCAATAAGGCCAAACTAGTTTATCCTAGTGTGGTCAGGAAAAACTAGAACATCCTAGTCCAAACTAGTTTGTCCTAAAATCGGGTTTGTCCGGTGACATATATATATGTATACTAATATACCGTCGTGGCGCAGGCGTGAGTAAATCTGTTCTGATTCTAGAAGATATGACTACATATCTGTGTAGATATCTTTGTATATCATATGTGTATTTGTAAAAAGCAGCGAGAACCTGACAACCTAGTACTATCAGACTCCGTTCCCCACATTCCATGTAATTCTCGAGACAAGGCGTGTTGAGTGGACACGGCGGCCTACATATATGTACTTACTGAAATTGATATATTTTTCTACACAGCATCAGACTGTAAAGTAAACGCAACGGGTCCGATTCATACTTTTCATATTCTTGCTCTGGTAAAATGACAGCACAGCGTTGAGTTCCACCACTCAATTCGCAATTAAACGGTGCACGGGGAACACAGTGCCTTAACTCGAGATTTTATCTGACTAACCTGCTATATGCGAGATACAGCGTGAATATATGAACCAAAAAATAATATTAATCAGAGAACTACCACAGTATATAAAATACATGTCCATGTTTATTAAGGAGGTTCTAACTCAACAAGTCAATTTGTATTCATCTCTGGCTCGTGTGTACTATTAGTTGATGACGACTATATGTATGTCTGTTTGTATGAATTCATTCACATTCATTAGAGGTCATCTTAACGATGTATCCCGCATACAGCAGTGTAGGCAGGGGCAGTGTTAAGACACTCCGTTCTCCATTAGAGGTCAGAATTAAATACACGCTTTATTTAATAAATATTTCGATAATTAATGTTTTTTTTTATTTTGTTATCAGCTTTGATTACTTAAAACTATAAATAAAATAAACAGAGAACGAGAATTGCACTTAATCTAAAAAAAATAATACCTTCTGAAGTAAAATATGAACCCACTACTAAAACAGTCGAATGCTATATAAGTGACAGTTACCATTTATATAGGCTTGCAAGGTCGTAATTGAGCCCACATTCTATATTCACAGCTAAACCTCGAGAAATAAATTACTATTGAGGACATATGTATATTTATTAAGATTTTATGTCAATAAATCACTAATTAAGATCGTCGTGGCATAGCGGCATAGCGTCAGACTGTAAACGTGACGGTCGTGTGTTCGATATCATTCTCCTCGCGCTGGTAAGACGATAGAAGTCGGCGTTAAATTCCGCCACTCAACATTCGGTTATTCGGAAAATACGGAACGTAGTTTCGTAACACTAAGTTCCCTACGCCTACCCTTCTTACTATATGCGGGATACCAGCGGAAGCTAAAAAGCACTGACATCTCTAAGTGCGGCTATCGGACATTATTTCGTCATCAGCGCAACAAGCACTAACGATTTGCAAACCGGTACCGGTACTGTACAGGTAACCACAGGTTAGGTAACGCATCTAGGCTAATTGTGGATTATGAGACTATTTTCTTGCTTTCAGACCATTCTTGGGTGATCTGTTGAGGCCGTCGTGGCGCAATAGGATAACGTGTGACTGTAAAGACGATGTTTGTGGGTTGGATTCGCAATGGGGGAAAATGATTATATGTAAATAATTTACATTTCCCCGATTTCGGACATGGATACATTGCGCTGTGTTGAGTTCCGCCATTCACCAGAATTCGGTGGAAAGTGGAGAACGGAAATGTCTTAAATTCCAGTCACGAGAAACAAATTAAATAAACCTAAGTATTTTTTCTTGTACATATCTATCAAAGCAAACATAGTATAAGCGAAATCATTCAAGACGCAAATGCCTCAAGATGGCAATACAAATATTATCATTATAAATCTCCACCAGCCCACTGTCCTAGAGAGATAAGGATTCATTAATCACCTTGTTTGGAATGGTCGCATTAACTTAATTATCTGTCTGTACGTGTCGAGTTGAGTTTACTGATAGACTTTATAAGATAGTATAGTTGCGTTGTACATATCCTGTTCTTTGTTTATTATTATTGGTATAGATAGTCTCTTGTGTTGGTCAGAAAAATATAGAGAGTGGTCACTGCGCTTTTAAATTCTGGCTCAATTTTAGGTAGTGTATGATGGAAGATGATACTTCCAAGTATGTTTAACCACTTTGTTAAACCAGACCGGAGAAACAGAAAATGATATCTAACCAATAAAATAACAACCTAGATAAACTTTTGGAATTTGCTGATTACATGTAGATTTTTAGAGAATGTGCTCTGAGCTATAAATTTTTTGTATCGTTAATTTAGATTTGTTTACTAATAACCTTTAAAGAGTTTCATTATTCAGGTTATGGTTCCATCATCAGACCAGTTTAGTGATACCATATTATTTTATAGTCACCTAAGCTACGTATAACTACCAAGATGAACATTGAACATGAATTATTATTACAAGGAGTCCAACATCAGTTTCTTAGAAGTTATTATGTAGTTAAAAAACAGCTTCACGCTGTATCCCGCACACAGCAAGGTAGGTAGAGGGAACCTAGTTTTAAGACACTCCGTTCCCCACTTTCCATCGAGTTCTGGAGGGCATGCATTGCATGCATGCACAGGCATGGGCATTAGGCCATAAAATGAAAATATAAATGTAAATAAATATTTAATTGTCTCGAGTGGGGATTGAACCCGGAACAAGTCGATTTTACATTTTTTCTTTTCATTTTCATTATATAGTTACAAGTTAAAATTCGATTCGATTCGATAAATCAAAGAGGAAAACGTAAAAGAAATATTTATCACAGACAAATGATATTAAGGATGACCCGAAGGTCACACGAATGATGTTATACGTCAAACGTCAGTATTGTCAGCATTACATCACCGGCCTTGTTCAGAATTGCTCGCGACTATTGGCTATTGTCCATAACCGATTGAATTTTAGAAGGTCCTTTGGAAGATTTGTCCATTTTGATTATCATCTTCTTATGGGAGTTTGGTAGTTTTTCCGAACATGGAAGTACTTGTAGTTTTGTTGTCGACTGATTTTTTTTTATTTTTATGGATTATGAGGGTACTTTTTCTTTAAGGTATGTCATGTTTCAGAAATCAGTTTTAGCTTTTGGCCATTTACGTGGTTCACCATTTACATTTTGGAGCTGATTAAAACTTAAAATTTCTGACCGTTTGAAAATTTTATACGTTTTTTATCATCAAAACCAGGTTAACATTGTATATTTGTCCTTTAAAAACCTTGCGTTCTCATTTCAACCGTTTAGGAATGGAATTTAAAAAACTACCTTAGTCTATCTACCTTGAGTAATGTAAAAGTTAAAATGTAGGTAATGAATATTAATATGCACTATAAGTTATTATTCAGTTATTTTTATAGACAAAGCTGTGGTGCAATGTACTGTTTCGAGTTCGAGATTCGATTCCCAAACGAGCTTGCTCAATTAGCGAGCTTGCTCAATTAGCTTCACGCTGTATCATGCGCACAACAGGGTAGGCAGAGGGATCTAGTGTTAAGACACTCCGTTTCACACTTTCTGCCGAATTCTGGAGGCATTGCGTGTTGAGTGCCAGAACTCAACGCCGCGCTTTGCCTCGACACCAGAGCGAAGAAATAGAAATATAAATTTAAGTAAATATTTCATCTCCTCGAGTGGGGATCGCACCAACAACCAGTCGGTTTTACAGTCACACTTTGTGCCCCTGCGCCGTGACTGGCTTCAATAAAAAACAAACTGCAACGTTGAGTTCCACAACTCATCACCTTAGAGCTCAAGAATTTGGCGGAAACTGAAAATAGAAGTGTCCTAATTTAGACAGTGTTTTTTTTCTTTCACTGAAAGTTGTGAACAAAACGCAAACTAGTGTAACGTCACTGTGCTCTCCACTTTACCTTAATACAATAAACAAACTAGGAAAACTGTAAATGTGTACTAAAAAAGTACATTCCCACGGTTGGAATTCGGTGCAATCAGTACTATATGTACTCGTACGTCACATCGTTCCTCTTCTCTTCACTTTAAATAGAGTCTTTGCCAATATTTACTGTTATGTAATATCCAAGAATTCTGAATACTCAAAACTACTAAATGTGGCGTTGAATTTCGAAACGCGACACACAATGTCTCGGAAATTGGGTGAAACGGAGTGTCTTAACACTAGGTTTCCTCTGCCTACTCTTCTATGCAGGTAAATAAGCTCTTTTAGTATTATAAAAAGCATAAACCTCTTTTTTGTTTATTTATATTAACTGCTACCAACAAAGGCCTATTAATTTGACGTTAAACGTCTTTGTTGTCTTAAACACCTAATATGTATTTTTATCTACTAATTTATCACCTGTCTCATACCGCTATGGACATATTTTAAGTTTTATATGAGTAATAATATTTTAATACTGTTGGGGAAACGCTTGTAGGCACAGTAAAAGAGAACAGCTATAATATTCTTTTTTATTTATTGACTATACAAAATTTGAAATTAAATTTGGAAAATGCATGAAATATTGAAATTTAGAAATTGAAAAAAAAAAAATAAAAAAAAAATTGAAATATTGAAATTGCATGACACTGTGAATTTCACACCATAACTTTCTTTTATTATAATCTTCACGCATCACTGCAATGATATTGCGTCTTGGGTGGCGGAATCCAACTTCCCGTCAACAGTCAATCAACAGTCTACCCGTGACCACGGGCTACAAAGGCAAAGTGTTTGAAACGACAGGTTTCCAAAAATGTATAATACTAAATATACGCGATTAATCCTATTAAATAGTTTCATTTAAAATAGAATCCAACTTAGCTTGTTCGTATAAACAGGCAAAAATAAATTTTTCAACATAAGCATTTAGTACATTTTGAACTGTACCATACCGCCACATTGAAATTCTTTATTGTTAATAGTTAAATCATTTTAGCTTCTATGTTGTCCATGTGCTTACTAAATTCGGCACCAATATTATAAAAAAATACAAACTCACCTAACAAGTTTACCAAACATAATTCAAAGGTTTATGCTTTAAAATCAAGTTTTGAAGCATTTGGTTGAACGAAAAATGTCAAATATTTGTCCAGAGCACACTACGCACGCGCTGTACACCAATAGTCTATTTTGGCCACAATTTGGCCAGTATAAGGTCCAAATTTGCTCATCATTCGACCAAAGGCACTGAATTTTCTAGTGCATCCACGCATGCGTTTTACCCCCTCCCCTGTGTATGTACATTGTAAAGATTTTCTTCCCTTAAATTTTTACTTTCGGCATCAGTCCATAAGGTTCTTTCGATAGTTGCCAAGTTTTCCGAATGGAATCGTGTCATTACAATATTTAATCAGCTGTACAGTCTCAATAGATAATTCAGTCAGTGATGGTACGCCTGTCGGTCTGTGTTCGTTTCCCACTTCTTTTGGACAAAAAGTGAAGTGTTTACATTGTTTTTGTGATTGTGATCGGTGTGTTTTGAGGTTATGTCGTTCGTTGTCAGGGCAACTGATTTCTAGCTAAATATTATGATACCTTAGCAACTTGAATATTAATTAAGCTAAAGTAAACATGTTGTTTTTTATCTCGTATCGTTAGTTACCAATCGGATCGATAGTGGTAATGTAATTAAATGTTCTCCCTCGACGTATCTAGGTGAGGGATTTCAGTGTATCAGTATTATTGAATGTGGAAAAATATTTTTATGCTATAACTTAGTTTGAGGTCTCATCCTGGCGCAACGCCAACCTGTGTTGAGGTAAACAACCTCTTCAAGTTGTAATAATCTGCAGTATGCTTTGATATTTCATGTTTTTCATAGCTTACGTCAGTATAATTTCTTTTATAGCCGTTCTTTTGAAATATTGCCAAGTTACTTTATGTGTAATAAACACTATTTTTATTTAAGGATAAAAAATGATTTTTCTTTTACTCTGTATGATATATTGTTAGGCATAACATTATTCATTATTTGAAATGCAACCATCGAGGGTTGAGTTAATAAGATAAAATTTGGCAGAGCGTTAGTTTCCACTACAAAACAAACCGCAGACGATTGACGTGGCATCGAATCCTTCTAGGGGATGCTTATATAAAAATTACATAAAATATAAGTAAATACGTATTTGATCCTACAATAAACATATCTTAGAGTTCTGCTACTTTATGTACGTTATTATCAGATTTATTTTTAATTCGCTTCAAAATTTGAAAAATATTCAAAATTAGATAGAAAGCAGTTAAATGGATTCTTATATACGTTGAAGCATATACATACGGTCATTCAGACTTTGAAACTTGGGGTGCGCTAACTTGTCTCAATAGCCGATTAGTTCCCCTTTACCGTAAATAGTTACCCTATAATAGTTGCCACAGGAGTTGTTGGGTAATCCCTATCATTACTCATCATGTTGATATATGTATATAGGTATATACGAGATATTGCTTTACATTTTTTTAAGAGCTTCATGCGTTTTCCCGCATAGCCCGCATACATGTATAGAGGTAAACTAGTGTTAAGACATTATTCCCCATTTTTCACTAATTTACGAGATAATGCGTGTTAAATGGCGGACTCAACTCAACAGCGAACTTTGTCTACCCGAGCGGAGAAATGAAAATAATTCACATGAATAGAACATACAATACCCCAATATTCCCAATAATTAAAAAAAACACATTTCGCCTTTCTGGTAACAAGGCAAAGCTTCGCTTAATCAGTAAATAAATTAGAAGTTTTACAAAAAAAATTACAATTTATATTGAAATACTGAAATACAGAAACATTCAAAATTGTCATATCTATACGTCCATCAAACATTCCACTGTCCAAATCTGACACACCCAATAGACTGAGCGTGATCTCCCTGACGTAATGTTTTGTATCAAATTCGTTTATTTGCTACAGTCGTATTTTGATATGAGTCAGTCAGTCATGAGTTGATTTAGTGCCTTATTTCTCTGTTATTTTTGTGGAATATTATAAGACAGATTTGGTTTCATTTTTGGTAATATAAATGATTCTATTCTTTACTTAAACTCCAACCAGTAATTTTTGAGATTATTGCAGTCAACCAAACAAATTCTTCACTTTTATTTAATATAGATTTATAATTAATATTGAAATTTTGTAACACCATTTTATCTTGCTCTAACGTAGCTAAGTCAGACATTGTTTAGTGCAAATATTGCGTTATTTGCAATTGTTTTTTAGTTTCTTAGTTTTTTTGCTCCTCAAGTTTAGATGAAGAAATCAAATAACTGATGATAAGGTCAGTTAAATGTTTTTTTTTTATAGTATGCACCAAAAATTGTTGGAAAGTTCTATAGTGTTATGAATAATATATTAGGTTATAAGTGAGAGGAAGGAGTTCATCACTCGACACGCAATACCTCCAGAAATGAAAGGAAAATTAAATAATAAAAAATACATATGTATTTTAAAAATTTAATTTGCGAAAAATGGGCAACGCAGTCTTAAAATGCCGTGTGAAGTCACAAAAAAAAACTAAAATTAATCATTTCCCGGATGGAAATCAAACACAAAACCGACGACCTAATATGATACTAGGTACATGTTCTACCCAAATCCAAAACAAGTTTTACAAAAGTAATTTGTTAAATTGAAGTCTTTAACGTTAACAAATTTACTGAAGGCTACTTAAAAAATACTATTAGCGTCGTTTATTTACTTTATTTCGTACAAAAAGTTTAAACACTAAGCATTATTCAAAGAAACACTTGGTTTTTGTCCTTTTGATTATTTAAATTACTAACTATTCATGTTTTAATAATTTCAATTAGAATATTTCGCCACTATTTGCTAATAGCCCAAGAACCCAGGGCCGCTAGACCTAGGTCATTTTAGCAAAGCTAAAATTTTAAGGATTATTAGTCTAATAAGAAGTTAAGACAGTACGCGTACTCACTAACTTGAAGGTGGGACCTCTTCAGAGATAGTGCCAAATAAAGGTACACCTCTGTCCGGGGTGATGGGATTGGTCCGAATAATTATAAGGAGTCTTTAAACAGACCGTAAAAGATATATGTAAAATTAAAGCTTGCTAATATAATGTATTTTGCCCCAACTTTATACCTTAAGACTAACTTTTAGGACGTCTGGCTAGTATAACCCACATATAGGGTTTGGTAATAATAAGTATAGATTTTTTACATTATTCTTAAAAACATAATTAAATACGAGCGTAAGTAAAAACTTTCATGTAGGTGACCTATAGTTGTCGCTACCTCTAAAAAGTGGGGCCCCACTTTCAAGTTAGTAATTACGCATAGAGTCTTAACTACATGTTAGACTATTAACCATTAAAATTTCATCCTTGCTAAATTGACGTAGGTTTGGGGGCCCTGGGATCTCAATCTATAAGTATTTTTGAACTAAATAGATTTTTCCTTTATACATACTGTTTTAGGCTATATCCCGCACGTATCAAGGTATGCAGAGGGAACCTGGAAACCTAGTGTTAAGACACTTCTTACGTTTGAGTCTTGTTATGTGAGTATAAATATTTTTGAAAATAGTTATTTTATTATTGAGAGGTGGATCCAACGCTGCGCCTCGTTACCAAAGCGGGGAAATTAAAAATATAAAATTTTACTACTTATATATAGTTTGTTTAATTTTATACATTCAGAGAGAAGCTATAAACTATTTTCAAATTCAAAAACTAATTGTAATACAATGTTTGTGTATGTCAGTCAATACGTAAGTAACTTTTTTTAAACTGCCAACCTCTTTTTGAAATTAAGTGACCCCATTTAAGAAGAATAACTAAAAAAACCGCACTGCTAAGATTTTAACATTAAAATTTTCTTTATTGTCCACAATATCTAGGAAAACGTCCTCTATTCATGGAACTTATTCAAGCAGGCGAGATGGACTCTTTAACTGAATTTAAATGAAAAGTTGTTAATAAAAAACTTGATAGTATTAAATAACTGTAATTAAATGTGGCCTGAATTGCACTATTATCATTTTAATTAGTGTCCAAAGTCTTAGGTTCAAATTCCCGAATTTATTCTATAATATTATTTTTGTTTTTTTTTGTAATTGGCACAAGCTTGTGCCTGTAAACGCGGCGGTTATGGATTCGATTCCCGCCCGGGAAACCAAATATTTCATATTTTGATTTCCTCGGTCTGGTTACGAAGCAAACAGCGACGTTGAGTTCTGTCACACAACACGCACAAAGCGTGTAAATGGGAACGGAGTGTCTTAAGACCAGGTTCCCAGGTTCCGCCTGCCATGTGTGAGATACAGCGTGAAGCTAAAAAAGTATTAATATCATTGGGATAGCTAGACTGTAAATGCGACGATTATGGTATCTCCATTCGTGGGAATGAATTCTTTTCATTTTGTTGCTCTGTTAAGACAAAACACGGCATTGAGTTCCGCTTCTCAAATACAATGTCTCAGGTGTAAACCAAATACTGGAATGTATAACAACACCAGGTTCTGCTGGACTATGTTGGAATAAGTGTGAAGCTGAAAAACATACATATATTCGTGATTTCTATTTTTTATTATTTTTTTGAGAAGAGAAAATCTTGCTTAATATAGATATAAGCGTTATGTACAATATCCATCTGGCACAATAATTGCGTGGCGAATCAAAATGACTTACTGAGAAATGCCAGTTCGATTTAGTGCAATTTTGTTGTAAAGACAATTGGCACAATCACAACGTTATATTATTAGTGATTATATTCATAAAGTAGGACAATGTAATGAAACGTCAACAAAACCCACTTTCGTCGTTCTGATAGCTAAAACGCGGCGTTGAATTCCACTACCCAACACGTAGTGTTTCAACGATTGGATAAATAATTGGACCGAAAATAGGAAACGGAGTATACACGTTTACCTTTGCCTCCTATGGTTTAGGTTCATACCTAAATCATGGGGTATGGGTAAAAGTCCCCATGACCGTGACCGTTGGCGGACATGACATCATCCATTTCAATTTCTAATGTCATCGACGTCAAAGAACGCATAAAAATTCTGCGCGTGCGCACCGAGCCGACATTACCTGCATTTACAAAGCGTCTCACCCAAATTGGCAAGTTGAAATTCGACAGGTTGTTACATATGAAGTTTTATATTGTTATTTTGTATGGAGACTGCTTTTTATGGAGTTTCGTTACATGTACTTACAATATAGTGGTTTAATGGCGTGAATAATGTTATTCAAATTGACCACATCAATATGAATGAGATTTTCATTGAATTTCAAATTCTTCTAGTGGAACTAACAGTCTCAAAGAAGGTAAATAAGTGTACTTGTTAAGAAAACGTATAAAAATTTGAACGTAGCGGGATTTGAACCCGCGCCTCTTTGGAAACCGTCCAAGCGCTCTGACCAACTAAGCGATACGTCCTCATCGAGCTACGTCGAAATTCTTCTACGCGTGTTACAACTTATTTATGTTGTTAGCATCTCTGTAGGGAGATTTGTACAAATTTCCGCTACCCAAAGAGTAGAAATAGAGAATACTATTTTTTTTAAATAGCAAGGCACTTTTAAAATGTTTAAATAAATAAGTGTTTTGAACTAAGTGTTAATTTCTACGCGGTGGAAGTACAAACGAAAGGTATATAATAGTGAAATCTCCATTGTTTACTAAAAGATCATAGCGTGTCAAGAGCTATCTTTAATTCCTTTCTAGAATGTCTTGATTCGAAGTTGGTAGAGAGAGGAGCTCGAATAGTGGAGGGTACAAATTAAAGAGATCCCTTAAACCTTCGCCAGTGCTCTGAGCCCCTCACCTTCACGCAAGTGGTTCAGGATATTCACGGTACACGGTGAATCCGTGGAACGCTCAGTTATTTCTAATCTTCTTCAATGTAAATAAGAAAATAATTACCTACTACGAGGTTACTACGTTGTACTTGTATGGCATATACATTACTACGACCTCTATGTATATGCCATATAATAGTTTGTATTTTGATATTTTCTTAAATAAATTTACAACAAACAATAGTTTAGTCAATTTATATAGTATACTAAAACAACATACAATAGTTTAGTCAATTTATATAGTATACTAAATACCTCAACTTAACGTCCAATATAATAATATCTGAGCAACTTAGTAGTTTCAAATTTCTTCTATAAAGTATAGATACGGGGAACGTATCAAATCAAAGGTTGTGAAAAGATTCTCTTAGTTACCAGACAACTTCCCCGGTCACAGCCGAAGCCCTATAAACAGGTTTGGAATCGCAAATTCCACGCGAAGCTTGCTATTTTTAGCTTTATATATTTAAAACTAGCTGTTATGCTGCGGGTTCGCTCGCGTGTTCCAAATGAAAGAACTAACGCTCTTAAGATAGATCTCAGAGTTGAGAGCGGTTTATAGATACAGGCCTAAGAGTTGGGTATGACGCATTACGTAAGTGCGAGTGGTAGCTTCTATCGCACATATAATGGGTAACATCGAAAAGAATAACTTGAGATAATATAGTTTTACTTACAACCTTCCTCAGAAATTATTTATTTATTGTAATAAATTAATTGAGACCAGTTGTGTCTCAGAGGCCCAAGCGTGCGACTATAAAGGCGACAGGTTGTGGGTACGACGTACGAGACGTGTACTCTAGAAAAATTAAATATTTCATATTTTCATTTCTTCATTTTGGTAACGTGGAAAAATCGCGGCGTTGCGTCCCGCCACTCAATGCCTCCAGAGTGAGGAACGGAACCTTAAGTCTTAACACTTAAGGTTCACAGATTCTCTCTACCTATCCTGCTATGTGCGGGATACATTGTTAAGCTAAAATAAAAATGAAGAAAATATTGGCTAATATTGGCTATTAGTGTAGATGGGACCTGCCTAACGTGAAGTGGAAGTAACTTCAAACCCGTTAATTTCTTTTTAATGCTTAAAATTATATCAACAACTAGTTTTGACCCACGACTTGATCTGTGTGATCAATTGTTGATGAATATGAGTTATGCAACATGCTTTAGTAAGCTTTCCTGTTTTTCAACATTTTTCATTATAACTTTGCCTCTATTGTTGTGTGTTGTAATATATCCCATAGCATTTCTCGATGAATGTTGAAAATTTTAATTCGAATAAGGAGTTTCTGAGATTAGCGTGTTCAACCAAACCAACAAAAAAAAATGATATAGATTACCTTGGACAATTGCGTCCAAAATATTATCCTTAAGTTCTTTTGTTTTTAACTCAAACCGAAACTGGGAACCCACAACCGTCTTTGTTGGACTGTTTACAGTTAGACGTTGTGCTGCTGTGTCAATACGACATAACTATAATAATAAACAAAAAAACAAAACTCTTTAAGAGATAACAATAAAAAAATTATACTTTCGCAAATAACTTCATTTTCACCGTACCTTCTCACGAACTTGAGCTTTCTTGGCGTGGGAACTGTTTTGATGTTATATCTTTTCTTTTCTAACTTTAAGCAATTCATATACCTGTCCCTATCTAACGCCACTTGTTATACGTTTTACGTAATTCACTATGCGTGTGTTGTAATGACTCGAAATGTCAGTGCAGTACTAGAAAATAATATATTTTGTGATTTAATGGATAGCAGAGTAGGCAGAGAGAAACTGGAAATATAGTGATAAAATACTCCGTTTGTTCCCCATGAAGACACTTACGTTCCCTATATTCTGCCAAATTCAATAAAAATTGCGTGTTGAATGGCAAAACTTAGCGTCGGACTTTGCCTTGACACCAAAGTGAATTAATGAAAATATTACCTCGACTGGGCAACGAACCCACAAGCTGTGGCATTTGGCAAACGAGTGGCAAAATGGAATACTTTTTTTAATTAATACACAATGTCTAGAAATTTGAGAAGAAACCAAGAAAACAGTAGACGGGTACTGTCTACTGTTTTCTTGGTTCGTAAATTGTGTTCAAGAAATATTAAAATAATATTATTGAAATATATTAAACATAATGAAACAGATAAAATAGAAAACAATAGCTAATATAGAGTAAAAAGAAAAATAGTTGTATATAAAAAGGTAATGGCCGATCATTTGACATACTAAGCTGTGTTGAATTGCTTTATAACCGAGTGACTATAAGAAATGATTACAATGCCAATGCCTATACCGACCAGCGCTCTTAAACTAGGGACCGCTACTAAAATTAACCTTTAAATCTAATCCGCGTGATCTCAGAAGCTTATATTATATAGTATACTTTTTTTTTTTTATAGTTTTGAATAGTACCTTTAAGATGGAAGGCTATAGGCTTAACGCTATATTAGATCACGTTAGTCTTTTCAAACGCATGTTGTCAAACTTTTTGATTTAAATAACAATACCAACGACTTCCCTCAAATTAATCATCCAAAAAATTTTAATTTTTTTTTGTAACATTGCCTGTTGCGTAAAGGAACATTAACACCGCGTTTTCTCTTGTTATGATAACTATATAAGGGAATAAAATCTACAGGCGTCCAATTTAAAGTCAGGCTCTATGCTCAATCATTATTAAAGTATGTTATTACGAAGATAACTAAATTTTTCTTAGAGTTATTGTTATATTAAGAAATTCTAACATTTATTTGCTAAATACCCGTTAAAACTCATAATCTTTGAGAACCACTGGTCTTTAATATTGTGGATAACAGTTTTTGTTACTTTCAATCCACTTTTCATTACATTACTAGAAGAATGACAGAAAATTATCTTTTTGTTCATACAAATCAATGTTTATATTGATATCTAATTTATTAAGGATTAAAACTGTTATTTGTGATTATTTGTAAAACTGATGTTTGTTACGTTTTGACTTATTTATACAGTTTAATGTTTATATCAACACTTCTATGCTGATATTGTAAAGCTCAGAGTCAGAAAGAACCCGCTAATCTCCAGAACTGCTGGTTTGATTTGAAAAAATATTTTTGTGTTTAGTAGTATATTTCTCGAGTACGGTCATAGGCTACATAACGTCACGTCAGTCTTTAATTTTATTAAGCATTATAATATATTATACATCAAAATAATCATAAAAGTAGTTAAAAATAAAAGATAAATAATAGTAATTAAATATGCTAACACCATAAATACCTAAATAGTCTACTAAATTTTGAAATAATTCCATATATTCAATCCATTTACTACAAAAAAACTTGAACCAACACCCACAGTATAGGAAAAACTATTCGAGCACATAGTAACTACACCCAAACAACATTATCATCGTTTTCAACAACAAAATTATAAAATGTACGTCGTTTACAGCTTCCGTAACTCAATTACTACGCAAGTTAACTTCGTAATTATTCGGAATCATTTTAATGAGTACGCTTTCGACGCCCGTCTCGTCTCTTTTTGTGTCACTTTCACGGAATTAAAATATTATAACAGAATTTATTAGTTAGCTTTTCCTTTACGTGATTCGATTCCCATTTGGGGTACGTTTATATTTCAGTTTTACCTTACCTGGTAGATGGCGGTGTTCGGCTCCTGCAATGTCTTAAAATGGGCGTTAAATAAAGAAAGAAGAATCTCTCTATACCTTTTCTATAAAATAAGAAGATATTGCACAAATGTTTATACATTTGTTATGTAACGTTGCATTTTGACTCTCTCATTTACCATGGCGGCAAGTAGAGAACAGTGATACTCTGCCCGTTACTATTTCATACAGATAGTTCATAGAGGTCGTTGAGGCGCAGCGGTACAGTGGCCGTTCGATTCTCACTTCGTGGTATGGATTATTTTTATTTTCTTTCTCTGGTATCTAGACAATATCTCAAAAAGAGGGAGATGGAGTGTCTTAACACTAAGTTTTCTCTGTCTTCCCTGGCATATAAAGTAGCGTTATTTTACTTAAAAACTTAAGCACCCTGTATTTATATTTAGATGTGACTAAAATTAGATAACTATAAAGGTCTCTTCTGTATGCTAAATTCATTCGGTACAGTTCTGTTACATAAAGCATAAATTATATAATAAAATATGCATTTTATTATATAAATTGACCTGGTTAGTTACGCAGTGTTTAAAAATCTAACATACATACATTATGCTTCAGTCTGCCTCTATTAATATTTAGTCAAAATTTCTCTATAAGCAGTTGAGTGGATGGAACGTGGGTTGAAATCCTAGAATGTATTTTTTTTTTCAAATTTAGATTTATAATCTTACTCGTAATTAGGTATAGGAAGAACAGTTATATTTTCGCGGTGTTGAGTTCCGCTACTCAACTCGCAAAGCCTCCAGATTTCGTAGGAAAGTGAGGAACGGTGTCTTAATAGGAAACGGAGTATCTCTCGGCCTACCCTGCTATGTGCGCGATCGAGTTATATTTTCTACATACTGCTAGCTATTTCTTAACAATTTTTAATGAAAAATCAATTTTCAAAGCACTTCATTTACATACACATATACACAGTTTATTTATGCTTGATGCAGACGATAGTTTTGGGGTCGAATACGACTCAAAATAACTTTTATATTTGAAATCAATTAGTATAGAAGATATTTTTAATTATTTTATTTTTATTAAGAAGTTATAATTTAGCGCATAAATCGTTTTATAACTTTGTAAGTACGCCTTACCCTGCAAATTCATCAAAGAGTAATGCAACTTAAACCTACGCTTGCCTTATTACCAGAGAGAAAAGTAAATAATTTATTTCCTCGAGTGGACATCGAACCTACAACCGTCGCGTTTACAGTCAGACACTGTGTCATTGCGAGTTTTTAAAACTTAGCCTTCTATAAATTATTTATACCTACAGATAACAAAAATATAATATGTAACATGACAAGTGTCGAAAGCTTACATAAATACAAAGCTCACTCTGAAACTAGTCCGTGTCGTAATTACCTGTAATGTTAACAGGTATACCTGTTTGACGACATCGGGGACCAGTGACTGGCTGTGAATTGGATGGTTGTGGGTTCGATCCCCAGTTGGCGTAATAAATATCTTTAAATTATTGTATTGAGCTCCGCCACTCATATGTTATAGGTTCACTGTACTGTATACCGCACGTTGCTAGGTAGGCAGAAGAAACCTGGAAACATAGTGTTAAGATACTCCGTTCAGATTAAGACACTTCAGCTCCCCACTCTCTACAGAATTATGGAGACACTGAATGTGACGGAACTCAACGTCGTGCGTTGGCTCGTTACCAGAATGTAAAAATGAAAATATTAAATATTCCATTTCCTCGATGGGAATCGAATCCACAATCTGCCCGTTTATAGTTACAAACCTGTGCCCCTGCACCATGACTGGCCTCTACATATGCAAAACATGATTACTAAAAAAAACGGAAAATAAGAAACGAAGTGTCTCAACTCTAGGTTCGCACTGCCTCCACTATTTTTAATTAGACTTAATAAACTATACGAGATGAAACAGATTTAATTGACTCCTATGTGACTAAACATAGGTTTACCATCAAGATTACTTTTTACAGTAACAAATTATAAAAAACGTGTTAAATAAATTAAACAAATGACTGCTACTAGTTTAAAACAAAAACCTATTTTAAATAACTCTATAGTTATCATTTTTTCGTACATTGATATTAAAGATAATAATTATGGCTCGACAAAAAACGATACATGAACGACTAGTGTCAAATTATAATATTTTAAATTATTTTTTACCTTCTCACAGTCACACTGCTCCGCGATGGTCTTTATCTAATATTTATCTAATATTAGTACCTTCATGCTGTATTCCACATAGAGCAGAGTAGGCTGAGGTAACCTAGTGTTAAGACACTCCGTTCCCCACGCACCGCCGCAGGGGCTCTACTGATCGCCGCGCTTCGTTTTAGTATCAATTATTTTATATTATTTTAGTTTAGGTTTTAAGTTTCTTAAAATAAATAAAAAATGTAAGTTTAATTATCATAAAATTCTCAAAAAGAGAGCTTTATGGGGCCGGTCGTGGCGCAGGAACAAGGGACAAAGTGTGACTGTTAAACCGACTGGTCGTGGGTTCGACTCCACTCGAGAAGATGAAATATTTACTTAAATTTATATTTCCATTTCTTCGCTCTGATCTTGAGGCACAGCGCGGCGTTGAGTTTTGCCACTCAACACGCAATGCCTCCAGAATTCGGCAGAAATTGGAGAACGGAGTATCTTAACACGAGGTTCCCTATGCCTACCCTGTTGTTTTCGGGATACAGCGTGAGGCTGATTAGTTACATTCATTTTTTTTTTTCAATTACTCACTCTGGTGAGGGGACAAAACGCCGCGTTGAATTCCGCCACTTAACACACAACGCCCTCAGAGTCTGGCCTAAAAGAAAACTCTGCTTCTGTCCCAGAAGAAGCATAAAATTTATGAATATAAAAAATATATCCATATTCATGTATTTAGTCAAAAGACGGAATTAATATTCAACAAAAACAACAAAAATTCCTCGAGTTGGGTCAAAAAACAGTTATTGTTTAGTTATGTATGTCTGTATGTATGTATGTAAATATTCGAGATGCAAGTTAACCTCATCACCGATACTGATCGTACCGTTATAACGAATTCCATTCCGTTTGAACGTTTAAAAGTCTTCAAAAATGTCTTATTTCTTTGTTAATTACTAGCGTTCCTCTCGCGGTTTCGCCTCTCTTTACTTTGCTTTATAATATTTATTAGATTTGTATTTACACTTACTTCTGCCTATTAATAATAATGCGGAAAGTGGAGAGCAGAATGTCTTAACACTAGGCTCACTCCACATACGTCTACCGTGCTACTTACGGGTTACAGCGTAAAGCGGGAAAAAAAAATCTATTAAGTACTTAATAATTTGAGGACGTAGTGGCACAGTGGTGCATGTGGCTGTAAACGTGACGATTGTGGGTTCGCGTGGGTGGTGCGTAAGAAGCAACGATGATTTTTTTTTAAATACACTAGTAGTCTATTTCGTGTAGTCGTGCATCCACTTTGTTTTTTATGTAAAAAGTTGTAATGGGAAAAGTTCCATCGAGTTATTGAATATTGTGTTTTTTGGTCATATTTAAATATCTTTAAAAATATTGTATATAATAGTTGCCCTAACAACGTATAGCCTGTAGAAACCACTCGCTATATACAATAAGTAAAATCCAATAGGAAAATAAATAATTGATAAGGCTGAAAATGTGCTAAACAGTAAATAGTTGTAAAATAGTATAAGTGTAGAAGTGTAGAAGTATGGAGGGTCACGAATCAAGAAGTTCCCGCGCCAGCGACTCGCCGGGCGACACCATGAACGACGTATATGCGGCGTGGCGTAAGTTTATTTTATTTTAGCGTCCTGCTATATCCCGTACACAGTAGGGTAGGCAGAAATTACACAAGTCTTATTTCTCGAGTGGGAATCGAACCCCACACGCTTGTGCCCCTGCACCACTACCGGCCTCACTTATATTTATGTTTATTTATTCATTTTACTCATAATGTTTTGTGTATTCTGTAAAGTTTATCAATCATTCTATATTTAGGAAAATCATGCGAAAAGTCGTCCTATTTATACCCAAATATTTAGTGTCTAACACTTAATACTCGACTATACTTTAAATTTGATTTTTCTGACTTTGATTTAACTTTGACTTTGTAAGACTGCAAGAAAATGAAAATAATTAATTCTATCGAGGTAGAATCGAACTCACAACCGTCTCGTTTACAGTCAGACGTTGTGCCTTTTTTTCTTGTGCACTTTGAATCTAATATATATATATATATATATATATATATACATATATATATATAGTATATCTCATACATTATAGTATAATCACTATGGAAGATCTATAGATCATATAGATCTCTTTAGCTATCCTCATAAACAGCAAAGTGATAATCATATTAAACATTTCTCCAAAACAGGATGTGAACAGAGAGTATAGCTCTCCGGATTGCACAAATATGTTTTTTCAAAAGAATGCAGATTCAAGTTCCGTCTTAATCGACTTTTTTTTAAATCTTTAATTAATTAACACGATTTAGTGTGAGAACATTTTATAAAGATTTCTTTACTACAGCTAGATTCACATCCTTTCCCACATATTGGCTAAGTGGACAAAAAATCCCTATGTTGTAGTGTGAAAACAATCCCTTCTCTAGTGTTCAGCCAATTTATGTGACATAGGCGGAAACCAACGTCGCGATTTGTCTTTTTACCGGAACGAGAAAATAAAATAATTCATTCCCATGTTGGAAATCGAACTCACGACCGTCGCGTTAACAGTCAGATGCTTTTACAGCACCTAAGTATTAATTACTTTCTTAAATAATAATAATTTTACATCATTTATTTAACATTTTACCCCTATATTCTCTTTAAAACTGCATTTAAGTAGACTCCTAGTTAGCAAACCAGTTTAACAGTTAGAAGCTTCAATACTAAGGTACTTACTAGAAATGTAGCATTACCCGCTACAGCAATTTACCACTTCCTTTAAGATACATTTACTGCTATCGTTTAATTATATAGCTTTACAGACGTACTCAGTTTATATTTATGTATTAGTAAAGGATTTATTTAGAAATTATTTGGTCTGGTCCGGTTACACGAATAACAGCGTTTTGGTCGAAATGTTAACAGATTTTTTCTAAAATTTAAATAAATAATGGAAATGGAAAAATATTTATATGAGTGGCTCCTTCTGGAATAGCTATGCTTTTTATTTTTTAATTTCACGCTGTAACCCGTATGTGGCACAGTAAGCAGAGAGAACCAAGTGTTTCGTCACATTTTACGAGACATTACAGGTACAGAGAACAACGTCTCGCTGTAAACTATTTGGAGTTCGATTCCGATTCGAAGGATTAAATTACTTTTAATGCCCCGCTCTCAGAAGCGTGACGCATAGAATTCAATTTCATTGGTAGTTCCGCCGAAGCATGCCGTAGAGACCGCATCTTTAATTCTTTTCCTTACTCGATAGAGCCCGCATGCTGGGGACCGGAGATTCCAGTACACGCAGCAACTGATGAATTTCATTGGTTGTTTGGCGGGGAATACCCGCCTGCTATATATATGTAGATAGGCTACGTTCATTACCGTTGGTCGTTAACGTTTATTGATATAACCAATGAAAATGAGCCCTTAATACCGCCATTAAACAAGCGAAAAGTCGAAATTGAGGCTAAAAGTGAAGAACAGATTCTTAACACTATTTTCCTAACTACCCCGCTGTATGCGGGAAAGAGCGTGAAGCTGCCATAATGAAAAAAAAAATACTACAATCTACCTCACTCAGAGTGTTATTAGCGAAGTAAACCGAATGGAGCGTGCGTCCTTCACGAGTGGCTGGCTGCGAGTCTATCTATCTAGGTGCTATCTGGGTGTCATATGTCTTGCGAAACATTGTACGGCGACGCGAGTAAACGAATCGCAACCTAGCCTAACCTATTTTTTTTTGTATGTATATATCTCATTTTGTTTTAAGCTAGGTTAAATATTTGGTTTCCCTTATATTTATCTGCAATTTTTATTATAAGCAAAATACTTTTTATTCTAATTTTAATATTATTAGGTTGTTATCTATTCAATTCATTGCTTATTATAAAAGAATAAAAAATAATAATTTTTCGTAAGGCGTTGTAAGTCGTAACGCAGCATGTACCTGCGGTGACAGTGACGTGACATTTGTGCATTCCGTTCCAACTCGAAACAATGAATTATTTTTATTTCCTCGTCAGTTAACAAAGCAAAGTGCGGCGTTGAGTTCCGTCACTCGACTTTCAATATCTTGAAAAGTCGATGGTGCATGAAAAATGGAATGCCTTAACATTATGCTGCCTCAATCTACTGCGTGAGGCTAAAAAAAAGTGTAAAATAAAAGAAAATCATATATTTACATACATGTACGTGGTAAGATGTGTTAAATAGTTGCAACACTGTAATTTGTAATACCTATAGCTATTTCCCACTGGCTATCTATATCTACTCTACATTTAAAATGTCACGTTAGTTAAAGGTATACTAAAGGTTTGCCTTTGGCAGTTGGTATATAGAGCAAACAATTTTTTGTAATATATTTTTATATAAGAATTATATTGGTTTGTTTTTGTGAACTAAAAAACATAAAATCCCATTTTCGATTGCTGTAGGAATTTTGAGATGTTTTTTTAGGTTTACGCTGTATCTCGAACATAGCAGAGTGTTCCAATTAAAAGACTTCCGTTCTCCACTTTCTGGCAAATTCTGGAGGCATTGCGTGTTGAGAATTGTGGTTCTTGGTTCAATAATGCTTATAATTTTATCAGCTTCACGCTGTATCCTACACACAGCACATAATATTGTTTACGTAATTACGTAATCCCGTAAATTATATTATTTACGGGATTATTTCGAAGACAAGGGGTCGTCTTAAAGCACCCAGACCAATCCGATGATTCAATTTTCCTTCCAGGCAAAGATGTACCTTTAGTTGGCGCTTCTTCTGAAAGGGCCTCATTTTCAAGTTATTAAATATGCATACCTTCTTAACAACATATTATACTAACAATCCTCAAAACTTCAACTTTGCTAAAATGCCATAGGTCTGGGGGGCCTGGCATCTTGAGTTATACTTTCTCTGTGTATAATAATATTATAATGCTGATAAGTTTTTTTTTTAATGTGTCAACTTGACGACTGATTCTGAATACTATTTTTGATTTAGATTTATTAGTATAGAATATATTACATTTCGTCAATCGTTTCGATGTAACCCATTGCACCTGCCGAGTTACCTAGGGCACTTAGAAGTTAACATGTAATTTTTCAAACACAGCCCTTAGCCATTTCTATTGACGACGCGGACGAAGCCGTATGTGAAAGTTAGTTAGAAATATTTTGATTATAATAGTGAAAATAAAAACGTACAGCTGCATCGCGATTGCATCTAACGTTAAGTTGTTGTATTGTTCGATGACAAAAGCTGACAGGTGCTGACTATGGTGCGCTCCACTGACCTCAAACCGATGCTTCAATGTGACAAAACACTCTTTTGTTTCGTTGTGTTTCTTCTCTTTTGTAATTTGTTGATATTTGTTTAATTTTATATAATAAATCACGGTGGCGCAGTAGTACAGCGTCTGACAGTAAACGTGATGGTTGTAAGTTCAGTTCCCCCTAGGAGAATGAATTCTGGTAACAGGACAACGTTGAGTTCCGCCATAAAATACGCAATGTCTATAAAAGGAACCTAATATCTTAACACTAGATTCCCTTTGCCTACCCTGCTATATGCGGGGAAAAACGTAAAGCTATATTTACCTATTATATTAAACGAAATAATGAGAAGAATTTGCTACACTATTGTTTTTAAATAACCGTAAAGTATCTACATTCATCTATGTTTTATACATACGTGTTTCTATGTATGTTTGTATGTGTGCATGTTTTTGAGTTATTACATATTTAATGTACCTATATTTAGAATAAACAAACGTGACTTTATACAGACATGCTAACAAGTGTCTATGGAAATGCAAATATTTTCAAGGTTTCGACATCTACTTGTACATACTCGTATAATAAAATTCTATCCATGTTCGAAGTTGTGAGTTCATATTTTACTTAATATAATGATATATTTAATATTTTCATTTCCTTGCTCTGGTAAGGAGGCAAAGCGCGGTGTAGAACTCCGCCTCTTACAAACAACATCTTAACATTCGGTGAAAAGCAGGGAACGAAAATGTCTTAATAGAAAAAGAGTGTTTTAATATTAGATTCCCAGGTCTAGTGCCTATCTAATTCTATGTGCGGGATACTGCAACTGCTAGTTTAATTTCAAATAATTTTATTATTATCATTCCCTTGATAGAGATTGTAT
This sequence comes from Heliconius erato x Heliconius himera, assembly GCA_013421005.1. Lineage (NCBI taxonomy): Eukaryota > Metazoa > Arthropoda > Insecta > Lepidoptera > Nymphalidae > Heliconius > Heliconius erato x Heliconius himera. The sequence continues at coordinate 17,019 of JAATLQ010036558.1, read as the reverse complement.
CTACGACACTGTGTCACTCCGCTGATATGTCCATAAATTTACAATCTTATACTTATTGCATTTAAATTAGTTTTCTCAATTGTATATTATTTATTTCCAGATGAAATGCTAGAAAGCGAAGGCGCGGGCCTGGCGGCTCGTGTGGCCGAGCTGGAGGTACGGTGTTCGAGACAGGCTGAGGAACTTCTGTGTCTGCGGTCAACACTCGCTGATGCCTTGAGACGACTTAATGCTTTGGAAGGAAGGGCCCCTACGACTACTTCTACACAACGAAATGGGGCGTATTCTGGAGGTAAGTTATAATCTACTTAAAAGAGACCGTACTGATGGAATTTATTCCTATATATGATGTATTGCAATTATGTAACTACATTCTACACCCGTAGAATTAACTATAACAACTAATAAATAAATAATACATGACGATAAAATGTGAAAGAATTCTTTTATTTGCGAAAATGTTAATACATACAATAAAACGGTTTAAATTTTATTGTATGTAGGCAGGGCAGTTTATTTTGAATATTTATCAATAACAGATAAGTGACTGAAAATTCAATGACAGAACAAATTAAAGTTCAAATTAAAAATACTCCATAATAGTGAATGAACATAGAGCTACCATCAGCAGAACAGGTAGTTCTACTGAGAAAAGTCGGCAAAAAACTCATTAGTTATTCTTTTCAACGTCAATGTCAAATTAAACACCTTGAAAAACATAGGCCTCAATATTGGCATGTCATGTAGTTTAATGTTTTCATTAAAAAAATATCCTTTTTTTCCAGGAACAACAGGTACACCTACCCGAGAACTACGTATAAGACAGCCGACGTACAGGGAATCTGTGAAGCGCACTTCAAGCTACGGCTCTACAGCTTCTTCGCTATCACAAAGGTATAATTATATACTTCTTTATACTATGTAAAAAGAAAAAACTTCACTGTGCCTTTCCTGATTTATATGAGAGCATCACACTCTTTCCCGCATAGCAGAAGGTACATAGTGTTAAGATTTCGTTTCCCATTTGCCATCGAATTTTCGAGATATTGTGTGGAGTGGCGGAGCTCGGCGCTAGGCTTTTTGTTAAAGTGAATAAATGAAAATAATTAAAATATTATCATTTCTCGAGAATGAGAATCGGACCAACAATCCTTGAGCTTATAGTTAGACGCTCTTTTCTGTAGATATATATAAAAAAATTAAACAAGAATAGTGTTTCATTGTAAACCACTCCACACTATATATCTGGAAATGGGACAGAATCTTAAGTATCTTAACTGTAGGTTCTCTTTATCTTGCAATATTTTGAAGATGTCTCAAGCTGAAAGCCAAATATCAACCATTGGCGTATCTAGTTTTGCCTGGTTATTTTCCGGAAGAACCTTGACTTTAGCTTAGAACTATTTTATCTTGTATAAAAGAAAAGATTTGAAACTATTTTTTTGTTCGTGAAAATTCTGGAGTGCCTCCCGGCCGTTGCATTCCCACCCCATGGACTCAACTGCTGCACCCTTCACGATAAGATCTTCAACATATATCTATTATTTATTTATTATTGCTCTCGAACTTATATAATAATAAATAAATATAAACTTAATATTTTTACAACTTATTAGTAGCCTGCAACGTGATTTACAGTTGAACGGTGAATCAATGGAATGAAAAATTATTTCTTTTCTCTAAAGTATATTTTTTTCTTTCCAGACGAGGCCCACAACATCAATCAACGGGGTCCCTCCAGTCGGATTCTCCAGCATCGTCTTCCTCTTTATCTCCTGCGCCGTCTCCATCACCGCGAGCTACACCTGCACCTTCACACCATGTTCAACCTTATAGGTATATAGATATGTCTATAGTACAATTTAAACAATATTATATTATTAAACAAATATGTAGCAGTTAATATTTTAAGAGCAGGACATTTCTTTCCATCCTTCCTTTTATACCTGCACCCTGAATGCACCTTGTATTCAGATAACGGCAAAAATCGGGTGTTGCAAATATTTACCTATACTTACCAAATATAACATTGTTTCTAGTGTCTACTAGCTGTTGCCAAAGCAAAAAGTTGCGGAAATTATACACCATACAAATGTATAAAACACAATTTTATCTACCCGACTTATAGAAGTGAACTGACTTATCTGTTGTTGTTTTGAACTTTGTAAATAAAAAAATGCTATAATCTATATAAGAATATGTGCGTGTGTATTTAATTGCGTTTTGCTGTCGTTTACTAGATTTTGTTCAAAATAATATAGTAGTATATTAAATATATATTAAGTCAATAATAAAAATTTTACCTATCATGTAAAGTTATAAAAAGTAGTTGAATATGAACTGTAGGTAATTGTCTCTTTTTTACTTAGACAATAACCTTTATAAAACAAAGGTTAACTGCTCTTAAATTATAATTTAAAATAGAAAATTGATGTGTTTTTCCTGTAAGAAAAATAGGAAACAAACCATAACATTTCTTTAACCAAAAACTCATTTTTATTTAAACATTTTTTAAAAAAATCTCTCCTACTTCTTCACCAAAAATCTTTTACTCAGTTTTTTAAACTTGTGCACAAGTAGTGTAAAATAAAAAAAACACTGTCCTCCTTCTAGAAAAAAATATATAAACACAAATAATACAAAACCAAGACATTAATAAAAAAAACACATGTCTATAATATGTTTACAAAACAAAAAAAATATGATGAAGATTCTTATAGACAGTTTTCTTATGAAAATCGTATAGCATTACAATATGTGCGCCCGCGAGTGTTTCTAGTTCGTGTAATGATGATTGCTCCGGATGTACGCTCTGTGATCGTTGCATATGAATATGGTAATAACTTCAAAATTACATTGTACATAACCATTGCTGCTCTTGTTTTTGCTTAATTTATTTTTTTTTACTTTACGCTGTATCCCGTACACAGCAGGGTACTAAGGGAACGTGGGAACCTAGCATTAAGACATTTCGTTTCTCATTAACACACTCGATTCGATACTTTCCGACGAATTATGGAGGCATTGTGTGTTGAGTGGTGACAACGCCGCGTTTTGCCTCGTTACCAGAGGGAGGAAATGAAAATATTAAATGATTTATTCCCTCGAATGGGAATCGAACTCACAACCGTCGTGGTCTCACATTTGTGCCTCTGCACCACGACGGTTTTTGCTTACATAAAGCTTAGCATAGAGCATCTGTTTTACTATTTAAAAAATCTTTATATTAGATGGCAAAAGTATAGTTGGAAAAAATCCAAGTATTTATTTCCCGACTTGGTACCATTCAGTGCTTTGTGCCAATCATGAAGTCTACGCAAACAGAGTTACGGGCGCAAACTGGTATCTCTTTTGACGCGGAGAGGGAAAAACTGTCATCTTTTTTATTTATTTAAGAAAAATATAAAAATTTGAACGTAGTGAGATTTGATTCAATTTTGTTATATAACTACAAAACAGATTTTTTTCTTTCTTAATTGTGGAATAACATTTTCTATTATTATTATTATTTAAACTTCAAGCTGTATCCCGCACATAGCAAGATATGCAGACGGAAACTGGGAATGTAGAGTTAAGACACTTCTTTCCCATTAAAACACTTCCGTTTCCGACTCTCCACCGAATTGAAAAAAAAAACAATTGTAGAAATTAGACATTTCCTTAGTTATTATTGAGCCTTTTTGTTTTTATATTCAACGTATTAGTAGTATATTGTAGAATATTTTTTAAACTTTTAATGCTATACTCTTATTTAGTTAACTTAAGCATTAATATCATTCATTTGTAACGCTCTAATTAAGTATTTAGTTAGATTTGTTTTCATTTTCACAGTTGGTAAAAAATAGTTTTGACAAAACATGCCTTTCTTTTTATATTTATTGTACTTGAAATTGGAACGCATAAATATATATTTCATATTTCAATTTTAAAATGAAATTTTCTTACGGTCTTACTAAGATATAAGTAGATCAAAGTAAGAGTTACATATTTGCAAAGAGCGCAAAATAAAAAAAACAATAAAAGCAATAAATAAATTGAATTGAACTAAATTCAATTAATTAATAAATAAATCTTGGATCTACATATATGTATGACACGTACCTAGAAAGTCTGAAATTAAAAAAACTACAATAAATATAAAAAAAAATAGAACATTCCAGCCTAGTTTAGCTTAGCTAGTGTAGTGTGAATGTGTAGATCGCGCAATAACTCCACATCCGGCAACCAGAGTCCCGCAAATAACCTCACAAAGCGATGGAGCTCCACTGGAGACTTCAACGCTCAGGGCCTACTGCCTAACACACGGTAAGTTTTTTTATATATATATATTTCTTTTGTATTGTAGTTAGTTGATTATGGGAATTGGATCTGGATTTGAACCTGGAGACTTTAATTTATTTACCTATAGGCTGCTTAAGAATAAACAGAAAATCTGTCTGTTTTGATAGCAGAAATAATAACAGTATGGATTTATGATATAGAGCGAATGTATGAATAGCTACTTTATTATTAGTATTTTTAGCATCATGCTGTATACCGTACATAGCAGGGAAGGAAGAGGTCAGGAGGGCACATCGTTTCCCATTTTCTGCCCATTTTTTGAGAAATTGTAAGTTGAATGGCAAATACTCAACTTCGCGCTCTGTATTGTTGATAAAGGGAGGAATTGAAAATAATTTATTCACTCGAGTGGGAAAAGAAACCACAACCATCGTGTTTACAGTCGTCGGTGTAGCATTGCGTCACTATGGCCTTGCTGCTATTCATTTAGTTTTATGTCTAAAGTTGGATTAATTGAACGTTTTTTTTTTGTTTTAAAATTTACGTATATTTTATTTTTTGTTATATTTATGGTTTTTTTTTACATTTTGTTTTTCTATTGTTTATTTTCTTTAGGTTTACAACAACAAAGTCTTTGTTAAACTTGTACTCAAAACAAACGTCGCAGAATGGACCTATATTGAAACATGGGTAAGTCCACTGGCTCTGGTACAGGTGGTGGTAGGTAAATGGTGAAAATAGGTGATGGTATGTACGACATTGGTTATGGGTTCGTTGCTTTATTATTTTATGACTAACATTAATTATTGACTTTATTAATATTTAGCTAGTGCAATATTAGTTTGGAATTTCAATTTTTCTTATTTAAATCTTAGACATATAAAAAAATTTTCGGGTTAGAACAGACTCCGGGTATCCTCTATCTTTTTTAATTATTATTATTATGTATAAATATTTTAACATACTTTCAAGTTGTTGGGAAAAATGTAAAAGAAATTAACGTAGCGAGATTTGAACCCGCTCTTGGAATCCGTCTAAGCTATTCGTTCTCCTCATGCTATGGCGAGATTCTTAAGATAATTACTTAAAATTATTATTTGGCAATGCTTATTAAATAAATGTTTTAAGTGCGGAGTTACCATTTAAAAATACATTTTTTATTATTCTAACTACATCCTAATACGTATTTTGATAAAAAAATAAAAATTCCGACAAAATTTTAATGCTATTTCTCAAATGAATACTAAGAATGTTTCAAACCTACGCCAACAATTGAAGAGACTCAGTTGAATGAACACTGACACTTGGCATCTGGTGTAATTTATTGCGAGACCACCCACAATGCTTATTATACTTATTATTTAGGCATTCATATAATATTATTTAGTATATAAATATTTTAAAATAATATTCTTATACTAATAGAAATTTGTAATAAATGAGTGTTGCGTTGGAGTGTTACGATAGTTGACGGCTTGAAAACCACTAGGAGACTTGAATTATTTCCATTTCTTAACTCTCGTACTACAAAACATGGCGTTGAGTTCCGCCACTGATACGTAATATCTTTAATCCAGGTGGAGAGTGTGGAGCGGAGTTTCGTTTCTAATATGCGGAATATAGAGTGAGGCTGATATACATACTGATAGAAATTCCTAATAAGTTATCTAAAACAACATGCTTGATGAAAAAGTGTGGGTCTATTTGTCATGCTGGAAAAGGGTTTTTTTTTATATAAGATAAAATTTTACATTGGTCCTTGAGGACTGACACTGTTACATAATCAAAAGTAAAATATATAAATAAAAAGATTAATAAAATGATTATGGAATAAGGATGGAAGCGGGATGACCATTATTTTACCATTTTTTTTTTAGTAAAATCCTTTATTTTACTATATTCTTATTCTTACGTTATGCGCTGAGCTAAACTCAGTATGTATGTTATGCGGGTCCGAATCTTTTTTAAAATATTACATTCGAGATTTATTAGTTTGTATTATATCTTAGAAAATGTCTCAAAAATAAATATGTATAAAAAAAAACTATACATTTTACAAATTTTACACGTATAGTTTTAAATAAATACAGACCTTAGAGCAAATAGGCGATCTCCAAGGAGACATGAAATGTACAACACACCAATTGATACAATTGTCTCCGCCGGTGGGTAAAAATAGTTTTAAACGCTTACATTGTGTAGGTATAACAAGTTATAGCTAATACTCGTATTTCACTCATATTTATTATTACTTACTATAGGTACTCAGAATATAAGTTTTTTTAGGTAGAGGGAACCTAATGCTATGACACTCCGTTCCTCTTTTACCACCGATTTCGAGAGGCGTTGAATGTTGAGTGGCGGAACACCAGAACGAAGAAAAAGGAAATATTAAATATATCAGTTCCTCGAGTGGGAATCGAACCCACAAGCACAACATTTACATTTTGTGCCCCTGCGCCATGATTGGCCTCTAAGACAGCCTCAGTATATGTATAAGTAATATAAGTATTATACCTAAGTAGTTACCAGCATTGCCAGATATCCCGATTTTGGCGGGACGTCCCGATTTTAACCCAATACATAAATATGCCGATCGGGACTCACATAGTCCCGCTTTTCTCTTCAATCTTCTCTTCTCTTTTTAACTTTATTTTATAGTTGAAGAAGAAAAAAATACTAGTTTTGTAATAGAAACATATAGTGATTTTTCTATCTCTCCTCCGCTCATTTTATTCTTTAAGTATAGCGTGAGTCCATTGATTAAAACTATCTGAATTCGACTTAGGGGAATTAAAACGAGGATGCGGGTTAACCGAACATTGGAGTAAATTTCTTTGGAAAAACATTTATAGCCACATGTCTAACCGCATTATCCTGTATCACTTCAGATTGTCGCAGCGACACAGCGTCTGACTGTAAATGCGAGAGTTGTGAGTTCAGTTTCCCATTAAGTAAAACGAATTATTTTCTTTTCTTCACTCTAGTATGAAGTCAACATCCAACATCTCGAAAACGGGCGGAAAGTGGGCAACGGTGTGCCTTAACTTAAGGTTCCTTTTGTTGACACTGCTGCCTGATATGAGGAATACAGCATGAAGTCAAAAAAGAAACATAAATTGCTATATGGAAAGCGATGAATGGAATGATTAATTTGGATACTTTAGTTAACTTTGTATAGTAAGGAAAATAAATAAAAAAGTTTTATATATATATATATATATATATATATATATATATATATATATATATATATATATATATATATATATATATATATATATATATAAATTTTATCAAGTAAATTATCAGTTAATTTTTTAAACTCTTGTAATTATGTTCCTAAATAATGATAATTACGAACTAAATTTTGTAAAAAGATTATTCTGTTCAATTTACCAAATTAATGTAATCAGTCTAGCGTGACTGTCAGAGCTAATGGTTTCTATTTATTTATATAAACTAATTTATCATTCGGTGATGGGCGCGTTAAAATCATTGGTGTTTATCTAAAATATTTAATCACTCGGGGAATTCATTATTTTTATTCCAGTCGTGTAAGACAAAAAAGCGGCGTTGAGTTCTGCCACTCAATACCCATTCCCCTGAGTCCTCGCTGTGGCGCTACGTACCCATCAACCGGATTCACTGTCGGACGCTGTTCCACTGAGCTACTACGACCTAACAAACTATTATATATTTAGGTACTATTTATGCAAGAAATAAAATAAATATTAAATACATACATTTACTGAACACGATAAGCGTATATGCGACCTTTTCCAGATTTAATTAGTATGGAAAAAGTCGAACATATGATGATAGTTATGATATTGTGTAAAAAACATCACACGAACAAATTACCTGATTTTAATCGTTCAGCTAAAATATGACTAGGAGTGTTGTAGCCATTGACCTTGAGCACTTTTATGTCATTTAAAATAATATCTCTAACACGGCAAAGGAAAAATATTCTGCACTTATAAACGTCAGACTCAGATGTGACATTAGTGAGTCATCTTGAATAGTGATGTAAATATTTTGCATTAAAACAACAAAAACATACGTCTATCCGTATACCATCACTATACATTACGTTATATATAATAAATGTTTTATATATAGTAGTGGATAGCACGCAATGGAAATAAAACTGGCTTTATATCATGTCACGGTCAAGCCCATTATTAGCAAGCAGTCGGTAAATGTGCGTCTCTGTAGCCGGCTGTACGAATCGTGTCAGTGCCTTTTAAACCTGTTTGGACAACAGTCGTTGCCTTGTGCTCGGTTGTGGAAATAAAAAAAAAACTGTCACCAATGGACGACAGGTAAATGGCGCCAATGTTATAATGTCAAAATAAAATGTTAAAACTAATTATTTATTGATTTGTTCTATTTATTTTATTTTTAGATTAGTTTTTCTATGATTTCTTGGATACTTTTTTCGGAGCTTACTACTTTGGCTTGCTAAAGGTGTATCTTCATCATGTCGTTCACCCCGATGTAAGTTGCTTGGTTATTTTAACGCGTTTACTTAAATTTAAAATAATTTATTTTCATTTAGATTAAATATATTTGAACACTAATACGGTGTTAAGTTTCGCCACTTAGAAACTGTCTCTAAAGAGTGGGAAACGGAGTGAATTATCACAAATTTCTGAGCATCTTGCTTTAGTAATTGAGTAAATGTAGATTAAAAATAGTTTCTTAGTAATTAAAAGATCACTTCTTGTTAATATATAAGTAGTTATTATATATGAACATAAAAAGAATGGATAACAATAGATCTAAGATAATGTTGTATCTCAAGTGCGTTGATTCATAACATGTTGCATTACACTTGAACTATTTTTTAAATGTTTCCTGCTTATGTTAAATTAACATCAATTATTTGTAATTTAAATAAAAAATAACGTACATTTTATTACATTTACGTAATACTAATTTAGTAATACGAAGAAGTTGTTCTAGTCTAATTATTTTGGAAGGTGAATTTTTTACTGTATTATTAACAACTAGCGGCCTGCTCGTGGCTTTGCCCGCTTGAATTACATGATTATTCATTTAAGAAATATAGATATTACAAACAACCTTAACTATTAATTAATTGATTTGGATAAGTACTCACGATATTATTTGTAAAATAACTTATCTAGCTCCTGTACAGTTTTTAAATTAGTAACATATATTATTAGTTAAATATATGATTGGTATACAGAATATACATAGAAAGCACGTTTTTAGGCATTTTTATATAATTTATAATTTTTAATAACCAACATTTTCGGTCAAATTCAAGTCGTACTCATGCCCCTAGAGTTTCGTACCAGTTTCATGAATGGAGATACAAGAAAAGAATAACTAATTAAGTTGTCATTTTGTATCAAATTAAGTGCAGATTAAAATTTGTACCTAATGGTTCTTTTCTGTGACACAAATACAATAAGTATTCAATTTTTGAAAAACAATTTTGGAATTTTCCTTTATACGTGCCGTATATTTTAAATTCTTAACAAATTTGTTAATTGTATATCAACGGGAAGTATCCTATATAGTTATGATAGAAAATGCAATAAAAAACGAAGCATAAACCCTCATATTTCATTGTCATTTGATTGCGATGATTTAGAAGATAGATTTTTTGTGCTCTAACGCCCAATATTAATAATCTATCTCCTGCGTCAATCTTCGATTGTTCCATTCTAGAGATTGAATAGATGTATGCAATCGAAGATTGACGTAGGAGATAGATTATTAATATTGGGCGTAAGGGAATATAGACTTGAACATTGAGGTATCTAACCTTTAACCGATCTTTTACAAAATAGTCTTGACCGACGGACAGACGGACAAACAGCAAAGTTATCTTATAAGAATTTTGAGGTATGTACCCTAAAATACCCTTGGCACATACATACATGCAACATACAGGTGCAATAGTGCAATGTCGGTACGTGTCGCTTGTAAGTTATGAAATAATACTGCGGGATATTTTTATAAATAGTGTCAGAACATTTTTTTCTTGAGACACAATTTTTTTAAGGTTGCTCCCAAAAGTTATTTTTTTTTATACGTTTCTTAAAACAATATTAATAACATAAACGAACAAACGGACTGAAGAACCTATTCAAAATATTTCTTTGAATATTAAGTCATTCTTTATCACTGTGTTAAATAATTACGAATTATGAAGGTAATCGTCACCAACAATTCAATTTAGTTTACTTTGTAGTTAGTACTATGAACAATTGTACTTTAACAACGTAACGTACGTAAATTTATCAACAGTCAAATAAAAAAGACGTTTTTAAAGTCATTGTTTTGCTCAGAATCTTGCCAGCGCCATTCAGAAAACGACGTTTTATGCACAGCGCCATCTATTGGACTTACAATTGAACTGTTACCATTCAAACATTGTTAGAAAAATACTACTATGTTTATGTTAAATTTATTATAAGTATAGATTACACTTACATAACGTAATTAACGTTTAGCAAATAATAACTCAACAATATGTTTTATGCGTTATCAACATTCATTATCATATGTAGTCAATAGATATCATTGCGTATGTTTCTTTTTTTTTTCAAATATAAATATCTTTAAAACTTTAAGTACATTATTTTTTGATAGAGTGTAGCGGTAACCTTTCCAAACTATATTTTTTTTATACACAGCGCCATCTATTTAAGATCCCATGGCAATTAGTGATAGCGTTACGTGGATGAAAGAGAGTATCAAGATTCGTTAATACCTACTATTTTTGTCAATAGATAGCGTTACTTGTATCGATTTTTTACTATTTCAAATATTAACGTCTTGAAAACTTAAATATTTATATCTTTTGATAGAGTGAAGCGATTACAATTAAATAAACACTAAAACCTACCTCGATTTATTTGTAATTTTTATGTATAAAAGTTGCTTAAATTTATTGTGTACTTTTTACTGACAAACAGACAAAAAATCCAAAAATGTTGGAAATGGATTCTGTTAATTATCCTTTAACACCCTGTCTAATTTTTTTTTAAATATTTTCAATGTACAGAAACGACTTTTCTATAGATTTATTATAAGTATGGATTAATATTGCTTTTCGGTTGCGATGTAAGTGGCCCAGCAGTAGTTAGGTCTTTTAAACAAAGGTTGCAATACGATTTCAATCTTGAAATTATAGCTGTTTTCACAAAAAAAACACATCTTGAGTTAATTCCGCTACTCAACACGCAATTTCAAAAATAAAACAAATAATGGAGACGGAGTGGCTAAATACTAGGCTGATTTCTGCCTATCCTGCTTTGCGGGAAAACTCGTGAAACGGCTTTTTTTTCCCGACTGCTATTAAATAAATGTAAACCATGTAATAAAATCATAAATAAACTTATGAATAATCGTATGACTGCATCGCGGTGAGCACAGTCACATTTTCAACAGGCACACAGGTTTTAATATTTGCTAACTTTTAATTTTTCAAGTCCAATTACAAAAAGCATAGAGTACCTAATACTAATAAAATCTGCGCCTATTGGTAACTTGTACGGTTTTCAAGATGCGCGGGTTCGACTCCCGCTACATTGAATAAGACAATATTATCTTTCTTCGAAGATTATTATTCGATTATTACTAGATGTTGTAAGACATATATATCTTTTAATATAAACCACTAATATGAATACTTAATAGGCATTTTTCTAACATATTAACTGCACACTTTACATGATCTAATTAGGCTTTTCTTAATTGTTTTAATTAGAATGGAATGACATACTTGAATATTTATGAAAGAAACCTAAATTGGCGTAGTGGCATTTGTGACTGGTTGATTGTAAATGTGATTTTTATGGGTTCAATCCCCAATCGGAGTAATTATTTTAATCCTCCGCTATGTTAGACAAAACGAAGCGTGACTCTGAGAATTGAACAACAGCCGTGCTGTTTAAGCGCGCTGACGACCCTCGCGACGCTGTCCTAGTGCTCAACGAAGGCTTCAAAAACTGATATTATTAGAATTATTAAACTGATCTTATAATTTTTACACGGAAAAACTTTAATTGAATCATTAAAATACACAAATGTGTTAACAACATTTATGGATAGAACACATATATGTATATATGTAAAGATAATTATAATTACATTTTATGAGCTTGTGGTACATTTTATGCAATGGTTGTGGGTTCTAATCATGAATAACAAAATAGCAAAATTATCTATACTATTATAAAGGTAATTTCAGTAACTATCGCTACGAATTATTATTTTTTTCTTGTATTGGTCTTTTGGTCCATTTAATTTTCCAAGAAAGGATTTATTACATCACAGTCAGTTAAACACAACTAAACTAAACAAAAAAGTTTAGTTTTGTTATAAACAGGTATTTGGCTACACGGGCAAAGCCAGAAAGCTTATAATTGTATAAATCTTTCCTTTTTTAACTTTCTTAAGCTCCAATATAACTATATTTATATTTCCTTCCAGCACCCATACCTGTCAGTACAACGAGGAGGATGGATCCATGCGGATGTTCATCCGGGGTCGCCCCGTCGTTATGTATGCACCCACTGACCTCGACAACTTTGACCCCAGCAAAGTGGCACCCCCACCGCAGAATAAACTTAAATTGGAATGGGTTTATGGGTACAGGTGAGTGAGATTTCGATTCATTTTTTTTTGGATATGAAACTGCTATGTTGATGAAGTTGGAAAGTGTGTGAATAAAAATAATGTGCAGCATTTCGTTTTTTCCTGTCTAACATTAGTAGGTAGAGGGAACCTAGGGTTTTTTCTCTGCCTCCACTGCTCACATCACATGTGGGAAAATAACAAAACCAAAAATTCCATATCGTTTCCATAAAATGTTTTATATCGGACATTCATTATTTATTAAAAACAAAAACTAAAATAAACACAGCTAATAAATAGCTAAAAGTTATCAAACAAATATAATTGATATTGATTATTTACATATATGTGTACTGTTTCTGTACATACAACAATTCCATTAGTTTAATTATATTTTATCGATTCCCGTAGGGACGATATTATATGGTAGAAAGCAGTGACCTTGCGAGTGCACACCCAGTTCGTTATTATTAATATTTCGTAACTTATCAGTATAATGTTACGTTTACGGTAAAATGCTTTAAAACACCTAAAATAGAATTTTCCCTATCTTATGCAATGACAACAAATCAGTAAAACATTCATGACTTCTGGCAAAACTTGATGATGTTCTTTATTTTTTTAGCTTCACGCAGCAGAGTACATAGCACGGTAGGCATAGAGAACCTGGGAAACTAGTGTTAAGACACTCCGTTCCCTAGAAACAGATTACTTCATTCTCTCGAGTGGGAATCATACCAACAACCATCGCGTTTACAGTGACACGCTTGTACCCCTGCGCCACGACGATCTCTATAACACTTTACTTCACAATCATTATACTACAAAAGTTATTTAATGTACTTCAGTCTTTACGCCTAAAATGAGTTCTACATAAATATCAAAGTTATAGTATCACTGGAACAAGGACGTTTAAACAATTGCTAGACAATTTTCCAATTGCTTTTATTTCGGAGCCAAACTACTGGTAATTACAGACCACTCCTACCTTTTATGGTGTTGTTCAAAAATTTCTACTTGTACTGACTCATTTCATTGTGAGTCAGTATGAACTAGATTATTTTGTTTGTATATTAAAAAGGTGAAAGATAAATGAAGTGCATTATCTCTATGTATGTACCAAAAATCCGTACCTAGAACATAATGGAAAGTAAGTAGTTGTATTTTTTATAGTTTCACGCCGTACCGGCACATAGCAGAGTAAACATAAAGAAACTGGAAACGTGATGTTAGGACACTCTGCTTCCACTAAGACACTTTCGTTCCTCATGTTCCACCAAGTTCTAGAGGTATTGCTTGACCTTGATTTAAAAAAAAACTTGTGGCCCTGCGCCACCACTGGCCTCTTGAACTGTAATATATAAAGACATATGTATGAATCATTAAAAGATGAAGGAAATTTACTTAAATATGGTTTATTTTTATGATGCTTGAAGGAAATATCCTCTATGGCATATTCTTTTTAAAACAGAGCAAATAAAATCAGATAAAAAACCAAAAAGCACGCCAAACTTTTCTATAATGCATTCCAAGGCCACAACAAGTTACACTTGAGTGGCCAACTGTGTAACTCAGATAATGAGGTGCTACAGTACAGGTCAATGCGGGCGCGGGTACAATGAAAGGAAATGAACCTGTTTACTAAATAAATAGCTTTTGTGCGCTATTACGTTTTTCATAGCTTCACGCTGTATCTCGCATATAGTACTTAGGCAGATGTTACCTAGAGTTCAGTGAGTCCCTTCCTCACTTTCCGCCCAATTTTTAAGACTCATCTGATAAACATAAATAAAGTACAGCTTTAAGTCACGCCACCCACTCAACCCTCAATGAATGCCCTGGCACCACCCGATTTACCCGGAGTTCATGATCTAGTGTGTTCACCCGGAATTTATGATCTAATGTGTATAGTCTTGACTTTAGCTTTGAACTCATTTTTCGTGTAAAGGTTTTTTTTTAATTTTGTTTTTTATTCTTAAAAAACCTGAGATGGGCACCAGACTATTCTTGGGTAGATTCGTACCACCCAGCTCTTACTATCCTACCTTTATGCGTACGTGAACTAGGATTTAACTGGGTTGACAGTTATATAAAAGAACCATGGAATGAATTTGATGAATGACGAAACAATTGTTGCTTGTTGATGACAAAAAGTCTACCATAGTTGTAGTTAACCCACGATAAGTTGTAATCTTTTTGATTCGGCTTTTGGTAAGCGGGATATCTCAACATACAACAACATACAACATAGATTCAGAGACCAGCGTTGTCCGAAGACCAACAAGCCACCCACAGTAGAGAGACAGCCGGCACTTCTACCATATGTGAAGGGGGTTACAGATAAGATTGGCAACATCTTAAGAAGAACTTCCATAAAAACTATATTCAAGCCTAACAAGAAAGTGAGCCAATTCTTGAGACCAGTGAAAAGTAATATTCCTTTACAGAATGCAGGTGTATACAAACTGGATTGTGACTGTGGCTTATCATACATTGGTCAAACAAAGAGAAGTATCGGTGTTAGAGTGAAGGAACACATCTCCAATATCAAGAATGGGCATGTATCAAAGTCAGTTGTGTGTGAGCATACTGTGGAGAAACCCAGCCACTACATCAGGTTTTATAAACCCCAAAATCCTCGCTAACAGATACATTCCTAGAATGATCCGCGAGGGTATTGAAATACAGAAACATCCTAATTTCAATAGAAAGGATGGCTGGAAACTTGCTACCACCTGGGACTGGGATCATTGAAGTCTCAAACCCACCATACCAGAGGGCAAGATACTATCAGCTCATTCTGCAGGAATCCAGGGCAGTACGCGATTCAATTAAGAAATCGTTGGCGGTAGTTTGATATAATAATTATGTCAACTGACAGACGAATGCCACCTAAGTCTACCCGTGACCACGGACTACTGCAAAGTGTTCGAAACGTCGGGTTGCCAAAATGTATAATCTAAAATATACGCGATTAATCCGTTTAAAACAGTTACATTTAAAATGTGTAATAATCGTGAAAATCAAAGAACTTATTAATAGATTCCTTCTGCCTACCCTCCTCACGTATAGGACAGCTACAGTTCGAGACTACCAAAGAAACGGAAGTGGTACTTGTGTTTTGACATTTTTCTTATAGTGATTATAATAAAATATTTATCATCATCTCGTGTCTATGCTAGCAACCCTGATTATTATTTTCCAAATAATATATTCCATACAAAATGTTTACATAAGTTGCATGGTCAAACAAACATCTGAATGTTTGTTTTCTCAAAAAGTTACTATCGCCAAAAACTATCACGTCTATAACATACTATAATAATTTTGAATCTTAACTAACTTTATTTTTAATTACAGAGGCAAAGACTGTCGCAGCAACCTCTATCTACTGCCAACAGGCGAAATAGTATACTTCGTAGCAGCTGTGGTAGTACTGTTTAATGTTGAAGAACAATGTCAGAGACATTACACGGGGCACACTGACGACGTCAAATGTATTGCGATCCACCCTAACAAGCTAGTGGTAGCTAGTGGACAGTGTGCGGGGCACGATAGGCTGGATGCGAGGGTAAGTTAGACATTTTAGTGATAAAACAACTTCACATTTTAATTTGAGGAATGTCCTACAAAAGGGCTAATAGTCTTAGTTGTGGGTGCAATCCCCACTTGGAGCAATTATATTTAATTTTCTCGCTCTGGTAAACAAAGGACGGCGTTGAGTTCCGCTATTCAGCACGTAATATCTGAAATAACTTTTATAACAGAGTGTCTTGACACTAACTATTATCTTGCAGCCGCACGTGCGCGTGTGGAACTCGGTGTCGCTGGCCACGCTGGCGGTGCTGGGCGCGGGGCACATGGAGCGCGCCGTCGCCTGCGTGTCCTTCTCGCGCGCGGACGGGGGCGCGCTGCTGGCCTGCGTCGACGACGGGCCCGACCACACCATCTCCGTGTGGGACTGGCAGCGCGGCGACCGGCCCTGCGTGGCCGAGACCAAGGTGGGTGGGGGACGTCACTCTGAGCACCACGCGCCCGACCACACCATCTCCGTGTGGGACTGGCAGCGCGGCGACCGGCCCTGCGTGGCCGAGACCAAGGTGGGTGGGGGACGTC
>JAATLQ010036557.1:0-39961 GCA_013421005.1 Heliconius erato x Heliconius himera | reverse complement strand
TTGTTAATACTGTCACTTTGTTATGTTTTCTTCTTAAATTTATAATCTGTTAAATCAACGATTAAATCTTTAAATTTTTAATTTGTTACAAAAAAAAATATCTACTTCTATTCATATAACATCCTTATTTTGTTGTGAATAATGCCTTATGACATCAGTTTCGTAACAAACATTATCAGTATTGTTACTCATCAGTTACGTTACGAATTCGAAAATGTCCACTTTTCTGAGTATGACCCGTACACGTTTTGACGAAGATGTTAGATTTCTTTGGGTTGTAATGTCCATTTTTTATAACAAAGTGTTATCATATTTATATACTTATATTTGTCGTTGTCAATTACAATTTTTTTAAGCTAATATTTAGGTATTTATAGTAAAAAAATTAATATTCAACCGTCCTAGTCGTTAAATATAAAAAAAAAACAAATAGATTAAAAGTAAATCTGTGATTAATTTTCAATCATTTAATTATATATACATCGCATATAGCAGGGTAGGCACGGTGAACCCAGTGTTAAGACACTCCTTTCCCCACTTTACGCCGAATTTTTCGAGGCATTGCGTGTTGAGTGGCGGATCTTAATGCCGGGCTTTTTCCGTAGTGCCAGAGCGAAGCAAAGAATATTAATAAATAATAATTTATTGCCCCGACTGACGATCGAACCCATAACCGTCGCGTTACAGCGACCCTTGCGCCACGACGGCCTTTATTTAGTTCAAATTTCAATATTAACGCATTTTAGCTTCGACTTTCAGGATTAGATCAGAATACTCATAATAAATCACCCTGTTATCCCTCTTCACACCCTAATAACGCGTATTGGCTGTTAGATATATAGATAACCTAACGTCACGCTTTAGTGTCGAGTTCTTGATCATTTATAGAAGAAACAATCGGTTAAGTGCGAGTCGAACTTGTCTACTAAGGGTTCCGCACCAATTTCAAGATTGTAAGTGAACATGAAGTACAACTAATAAAAATGGACTTTATATAAATACTTGGACTTAGCTCATGATATAACCGCCATGTGGGATGTCAATGCGGCTATAATTGTCTCGATAGTGGTTTCAGTTAACGATTTAATAGTGAAAAGCCTCAACCAACAGCTTAAGAAGTTATGGTTTAGTTGTTGGATAAAGAACCGGATACAAATGCAGTTTCACTTGGGACGGCCCTTATTGTGAGGCGGTTCCTCCCTCCGGAACCTTGTCCCACCCTCGGAAGTCTTTTTTTTATACGAGTATTTTTAACCGTATTTTTTATGTAAAATTTATTTTACGTATGTAATAAAAATATATATTGTTAATAATAACGTAATTGTGTTAACTTCTAAGAACCAAGTATCAATCACTTTTTCCAATTTTAACATTTTCAAAGTGTTATTCCACACTTAGGAAAGAAAAATACTTATTTAGAAAACGTATAAAAATTTGAACGTAACGGGACTAAATAAGCAGTTTTTCCATATTTTATGTTCCCCCAGGTTCCCACTGTTACTACTGGCACTTCAGAAAATTTATGCAGTCACGGTTAATTAATCTTGTCGAATGTGTTACCAGTGAAACGAACGGTCGTTCGTCTTTCCTAGAGGTCGAGGCAATCATTCTATATAGCCTATCAGATTTAGTAGGTCACTTTGACACGAATTCGCTGGCGTTATAATGTATAGGTAATGGTTGAATAAATATTATTTAAATAAATAAAAAATAAAATCGGCTTCACGCTGTATTCCGCATACAAAAGTGTAGGCAGAGGAAACCTGGTGTTAAGACACTCCGTTCCCCACTTTCCGCCAAATTCTGGAAGCATTGCGTGTTGAGTGGTGGAACTGAACGCTGTGCTTTGCTCCAACACTAGAGCGAAGAAATGTTATTTACATTTAAATTTAAATAAATATTTCATTTCTTCGAGTGGGGATCAAACCCACAACCAGTCGATTTTGCAATCACACTTTATGCCTCTGCGCCACGACTGGCCTCAATTATTATAATTGTTTAAAATTGAATATAATCATGCATTTGATTACATGAAAATAAAATAAAATAGATATATGGCACTAGTTACATTTTTTAAAGAACTATGCTGTTTTGCATTTAGTGTACGGCACTAACGAAGAGAGTAATTAACTTAGTGCCAAAACCCTTCGTTCTCCACTTTAAGCCAGAAATTGAGCTATTGTATAATATATACAGAGAAATAGTTCAAAAAAATATTAAAATTATCAAAAAATATATGACAGGTTATTATCCTTTTATGGCTAAAAAATACTTTTACAAGTCGAAATTAGTCTTGTAAGAAGTGGACGAATATTAACTTTTAATATATAGTTTCCACGTCAACTTTTAAGGGATTGTAGTGAATTTATAATTTTTTTAATGGATTTAAACTTTATAATCCACAAAGAAGTATTGAAATATTTAGTTAGTCCCAATGATATGGTATCGTTGTTTAACAGGAGAGATATATTTGAATATATGTATGTATATAATTTTTTAGATTAAAATGCAAAATATGGTATGTTTTTCTTGTTTTAGTTTATTGTCGTATGCCAGTCATGGCGCAGGTGCGCGCGTGACTGTAGACGTGACAGTTTGTGGCCTCCATTCCCACACGAGAAAATATTTCAAGTTAATATTTTCATTTCTTCGCTCTGTCTCTTGAACTTAATTTAATAAAATAGAAAATATATCAGATATATTTTCTAATATACAAAACAATAATTTAAGATAAAACTGAAACGTAAAATAAATATATTTCTATATAATCAAGATACCTAAGTTTCCACTTCGCTAATTAATGACAAAGTAGAAATGAACTTTAGTTACATGAGACCTATTGTTGCGTCGTAACATTTTAAACAGATAATGATGTGTTAGAAAAAATTAAAACTTAACTTATAATAATAAATTAAAATTTAATTTCAGTCAATAAAACAGATTATATAACTTTTACTTAGACCCTGTCTGCCTGTCCTCTTTGCGGTGATCAAAATGGCCGACTTCAGTAATAAAAATGTTGTATCTAGAACTATATGATAGTTGAAAAATAAGTACTGTGGTTTGTAGATACTATTAGGTCCAGATTGAATGCTAAAAACTTAAAAAAATGATTTTAATATGCATACAACACACCTCTCATATTTTTTACATTTTTAAAGTGTTATTTACACACTTAGGGAATAAAAATACTTATTAAGAAAACGTATAAGAACTTCGACGTAGTTTGATGAAAACGTAAGGCTTAGTTGGACAGAGCGTTCGGACGGTTTATAGAGAGGTGCGGTTCAAATCCCGCTACGTTCAATTTTTTATACGTTTTCTTAATAAATATACCTTATATTTACCTAATTATTAAGTTCATAGAATTTGAATGCATATAACAACTAACAAGTATTTATTTCAGCTTCACGCTGACTTCCGCATATAGGTGGTTAAGCAGAGGCAATCTAGTGTTAAGACACTCAATTCCCCACTTTCCAAAAAAAACAGACTTAATTCTTTAAAAGTAATTATTTAAGCACCAGCCTAAACCCAATTTGCAATATATCGCAGTTGGTGATGCAACCGCTCCAGATGAGACCTGTCACGTAGCAAGCACAGCTTTGTTTTATTAAAGCGTGTAATTGGTCTCAGCTTAATATACTTTGATGTAACGTATGAGTCCTTCAACGTTTATTACGGAGACGTGCGTGACCGTGTGTTGTACCAATTTTCTTTTATTAATACATACATTCTGCTATTCGGTCCTTTTGTTTACTCGTGTATGATTGATCGTTATTTTAGGTAAATCTGAAAAAACTTTGTGTACGGTAATAATTAGATCTGATTATTACTTTTGTATGTTATCTGCCTTTGATAATAAGATTATTTTAAATAATAAATAAATAAATCAGCTTCACGCTGTATCCCGCATCCAGCAGGGTATACAAAGGGGAACCTAATGTTAAGACACTCCGTTCCCCACTTTCTGCCTAATTCTGGAGGCATTGCGTGTTGAGTGGCAGAACTCAATGCCGCGCTTTGCCTCGACACCAGAGCGAAGAAATGGAAATATATATTTAAGTAAATATGTCATCTCCTCGAGTGGGGATCGAACCCACAACCATCGGTTTTACAGTCACACTTTGTGCCACTGCACCACGACTGGCCACAAGATTATTTTAATAAAAATAAAATTGTATTTATGAGGAAGTATTATAAAAAAGAAGAATTAATCAATCAATAGCTTCACCTGGGCAGATAAAACCTGAGAACTTAATGTCAAGACATTCGTTCCCATTAAGACACTTTCGTTCCCCACTTTCCACTGAATTCTGGAGGTATAGCGTATTGAGTGGCGAAACTCAATGCTTACGCTTTGCCTCGTTACCAAAGCTAGCAAATGTAAATATTAAATATTTCATTTCCTCCAGTGGAAATTGAACCAACAACCTATCACATTTTTGCACTTGCGCCCCTGCGCCACAAACTCAAAAAAAATCTGCGACAAAAATATATACATACGTTTATCTATATATTTCTCTTACATTAGCCAATACAATATAATAATTGCCTTACAATCGTGAATTTAATAGTTAAAAACTTGTATTCAATTTAGTTTCCGTCATTAGGACCCACTGTTGCAAAGCTGAGTGCTGATTTATTGAGTTAAGAACTACTAGAAGGCTGCACTAACTACGTACACTCTATACTATGAAGAGTAGTACTATTCTATACTATAAATAATGGATACGACGAACGGCGTGTTATATTAACCGTTTCCATTGTAACTATTACTGTGGTCAGATGTATGTGCAAAATTCTTTTTTTTTTCAAATGTACACTGACAAAGAAAGAGAAAAAAGATAACTATAGATAACTATCGATTGAGGCCAGTCGTGGTGGCCAGGGGCACAAAGTGTGACTGTAAAACCGGCTGGTTGTGGGTTCGATCCCCACTAGAGGAGATGAAATCTTAAATTTTTATTTCCATTTCTTCGCTCTAGTGTCGAGGGAAAGCGCGGCGTTGAGCTCTGCTACTCAACACGCAATGCCTTCAGATGTCGACAAAAAGTGGGGAACGGAATTTTAACACTAGGTTCCTTCTATCCTGCCTACAGCCTACCCTGCTGTGAGCGGGATACAATGTGAAACTGATTTATTTTATAAAAAAACTATAATGTGTAATAAAAATAACAACCCAAATATTAAAAACACGAAGCTCACATTATTATTAAAATAGAGAAAAATCTAAATGAATTATGAAGGAATAGCTAAAAGGTAATAAAGCTTTAAATTGATTAGAACGATATTACGTACTGTCGTGGTGTAGGGGAACAGGCGTGCGACTGTTAACGCGAAAGATTGTGGGTTCGATTGTGGTACATTATGTATGATCATAACTATCGTGAAAATAATTTATGTTTATTAATACAGTTTTTAGATATTTCTTATTTAAAAGAATTTCTTCATTAAAATGTGTATATTGTTTTGGATCGAGTTTATTAAAACTTGAATGAATATTACAGGATTTATGACAAAACATATAACGGAATTATGTAAATAAATTGTTTTAGATCTTAAGAATATATTTTTTTAAAACAAAAATATGGATTTTTATGACAAAAATTAAAGCCCTCTATTAAAATATTTAAATATCTGTAAACTTATAATAAGTTTAGATTAAATTGCCCGTCGAGGGTTGGCTTTGGTCTTTCTCGTAGTTGTTCGAGCACAAAGTCACTTATAAGAACTGTCACGTGCAGTTTTAATTGGAGAGTCGGTAATCGTGCTGAAAACAGAAGGAAACTAAATCTCACTAACCACTTAAAAGGGTATTCGAATACTATTATATAATATCTTATACTGTTTATTCATAATTCAAAAATAAATTTGGAGGCCGTCATGGCCCAGCAGTATAGTGTCTGACTGTAAGCACAACGGTGGGTTCAATTCCTACTTGGAGGAATGGATTATTTTCATTTCCTTATTTTGGTAAAAAGACAAAGCGCGGCGTTGAATTCCACCAATCAATATGTAATGTTATGTTTCGAAAATTAGACAAAGAGTGGGTAACAGAGTATCGATATATAGAAAATCAGGTGGAAAGTGCCACATGCGGGAAACAGCGTGAAGTAACATATGTAAATAGTATAGAGAATGCTGAAATCTTTTTATTAGTATAGATCAAAATAAAAACAAAAGTATTAAAAAGAAATATTATAATAATTTTCAATATATTTATAAAGTACAGTCGACGTCGTCAAGGACCAATAATATAGCAACGACATATCGAACCACTCAATGAGTGATGCATTCAAGATTTATGTGTAATGATAACTTTTGAATTTAAATATACACCGTTGTTTTTATTTTCCACATGAAATAAAATAGAAAACGAATTTATTTTTTACTGTCACTAGATGGAATCGTATTTTTTAGCTGTCGGCTACGATACAAAAAAATAAAAGTAGAATATAAAATCGAAAAAGTGAACTATCACGTACAACAACAGTCTATCAATGAAAAAATGCAAAATAAAAAGTTTTAGCTTTGTTGCTTTGAATAATAATCCTTAAATTCTAGTATATTTTCAAATTCTTGATATTTGGAACAAGATATAGAGCGCTCTTTGCGAAAGAGAAAAGGTTAAAAAAATATGACACAACATTGCAAATATAAAAGCAAGTTTATTCAATTATTTGTTTAATAAATCTTATAAGATTAGTTTCACGCTGTATCCCACATATAGGATAGGATAGGATAGGATAGCGGAGGGAATCTAGCGTTAACACACTGTTCCCCACTTTCCGCCGAATTTTTCGAGGCATTGCGTGTTAAGTGGCGGAACTCAACGCCGGGCTTTTGCCTTGATGCCAGAACGAAGAAATGAAAATATTAAATAAATAATAGTTCATTCCCCCGAGTGGGGATCGAATCGCCATGGCCTCAATCTTATAAGACTATATTAATATAGCTTTACAAGTAGAGCCATTGCTTCTTTCGAAATTATTAAAAGCGTTAATCGAGGTGTGGGCAAAATTAGATTATTATGAAATTATAAATTTAACAAACATTTTCCTTCCTGACACAAATACTAAAAGCTCGAGAACATTTTAATTTGTATTTTGATGGAAATTTTAGTGTAACAAACCCTTAAATCTATTGCGTTGTTTCGAGCCAGAGTAATTGTACCAAGAGCTCTGCTTCTTTCCTATTGTATTTTAAAAGGATTAGTTTCTAAAGATAATATAGATAATAGAAATGTAGCAATAAAAGAATTCTATCTTTTACTTGTCACAGAGTTGTGCTTAAGCGCAAGTTCTTAGTTTATGATTTTTTATAATTATTTAATTCAATTTCAATAAAAAATATTATAAAAAATATAAGGTTTGGCATTTTGTCTGTGCGTTTGTGCATGCAAATCTCAGAAATTACTTTTGTTTTCCAATAAACTTTTATTACAATTTAGTATAAATTTTATTTAAATAGATTCATAGATAAAAAAGTTGTGCCAATACAAAGCATAACAGCGACAATATTTCTAGAAAATAAATATTTTATAGTTTTTTCTGAAACTTCAGTTTTCAATGTATAGATATTGTCTTTAAAATAATAATGTTATCAGATCTCGAAAGTATTTCACTCGATTTTCTTCGCTCTGGTGCACGACCGCCACTCAATAAGCAACGCCTACAGAATTCAGCGGTTAATGGGAAACGGAACTGTCTTAATAAGAATGGAGTGTCTTAACAGCGTGAAGCTTAAATAAATCTATTTACTATGCGGTCGCTAGTTGTAAATATAAACCATTCCCACGAATGAGAATTGAAACCACAACAATCGCGTTTAAAGTTTGATACTGTTCCACTGCGTCACGATGGTCATCGTTATTCACTTTTATTATTTTTTTTTAAATGTGTTAACATTTTATTCGCTACATAAAATATTTATTATCATTGAATACAACTTGTTAAAAGAGCTTAAGTCTATTAAAATGGAAATATTTAATATTAAATCCGCACGCAAATTGGATTAAAATTCGATTTTAATGTTCCGTCACTCAACACGCAATGTCTCCAAAGAAAATCGACGTAAAGTAAAGAATGGAGTGTTTTAACACTAAGTTCCCTCTACTCTGCTATATGCGGGATACAGCGAGAAACTGATTTGATTTTTAATTTCCCTAAAATACTACTTGTAATATATTACACTTATATAATCCGTATTTTTGTATTTCCTCATGTGACCTATATACTCGGCCTCAACCGTAGACTAACTTTATGTATGTATGTGAGAGCGAACAACAGTATATATTGTAACAAATGACAAGCCACATTTTGAAAGCTCAGTTGAAGAAAGTATATAGTTGCGAAATCTGTTCTTATATCCATTATTTTTCTTATTGAATTGTTTTATTTTAAACTTCACGCTACATTTTACAGATGGAGAAAAACTGGTGTCATGACATCTTTACTTTCCGAAGAGCCGGTAGCATACCTATTATCTTTTTCAGGCAGGCAGAAGGAACCTATTCTTAAGACAGTCCGTTTCCCATTTTCTGACGAATAGTGGTAGAACTCAACGCCGCGCTTCGTCTCGACACTAGAGCGCAGAAAATGGAACTAATAAATATTTAATTTCCCCGAGTGAGAATCGAACCCGTGCGTTTACACTCATACTTTGTGCCCCTGCGCCACGACTGGCCTCTTATCTTGATTATATATCTTTTATGTCTTTATATATTATTTTGCTCCACGCTCTATCCCTAACAGGGTAGTCAGAGAGAACGGAACGCCAAACGCTATTCTAACCTATCCTGATATATATAGGATACAGCGTGTGGCTAATAAAAAAATTACCTAATAAATTAAATTATTTTCATAACAAGGCAAACTAACTAGAAATTTCGTTTTAATTACGTGTCAAATTAATAGGACAAAATTTAAACCGCATATTCAACATTTATTAGTGGAACTCTACTATGCTTTAATTATAAAGCGATCGAGATATTCCTATCTATGTACGCTAGTCGTATATCACAGTAAATCAAATAAGATCAAATCAGCTTCACGGTGTAACCCGCACACAGAAGGGTAGGCAGAGGGAACCTAGTGTTAAGACACTCCGTTCCCCACTTTCCGCTGAATTCTGAAGGCATCGTGAGTTGAGTGGCGGAACTTAACGTTGCGCTTTGCTTCAACACCACTGCAAAGAAATGGAAATATAAATTTAAACAAATATCTCATTTCCTCGAGTGGGGATTGAACCCACAACCAGTCACGTTAACAGTCACACTTTGCGCCCTTGTGCCTCGACTGGCCTCATTATATCACTATATATCCAAGTATATATCACTTATTTTGCCTGGACAAACTACAGTATTGATAGCAGCTGAGTAAAGGATAAGAAACGATTCATTTCTTTAGGTAATCAGTGATACGAGTGAGTACGAAAATAAAGCATTTTTTTCAGGTAGTGAAGTTTTATCACGACTTACTCTCTCTCTCTTTCTCTCTCTCTATCTTTATTACGATTTGAGAGGCCGTCGTAGCGCAGGGGACATGCATGCGATTATACACGCCACGGTTGTGGTTTCGACTTCCACTCGGGGTTGTGAAACATTAAATATTATAAATTATAAATTATTTTCAGGGTTGATGATATTTTGTCCAAAATATACATATATATGTTATATTTAGGTTTTATAAAATCACCGTTATTATTCCAAAGAGCCAGTTGTGGCATGGCGTAGCACAAGCGTGTGACTTTAAGCACAACAGGTTGTGGTTTGATTCCCAAAAAATAAAGATATTAAATATTTCATTCCTCGAGAAATGTCAATGGTCGAAAATATCGAGGCAAACGCGCTTTGCCTTGCGTTGAGTTCCGCAACTTAACACACAATAGAAAATGGAGAACGGAGTGTCATAACATTCGGTTCAATCTCCTCTCATTGCTATGTGCTGGATACAGCGTGAAGCTAAAAAAAATATAGTCAACATTTAAACAATCGCTTTTATGTCAACGGAGCCAGGATGTCTACACAAATAACGACTTACACAGAAGCGCGGTACAAAAGTTTTGCAATTTAGTCGATATACAACTATGTTTACACGGAACCTTGCAATTACAGATAAGTATCTCGTATCACTATAATCTAAAACTGCTTCTCTCTAAGCTTTCTTAGAAGATTTTAAATCGACTTAACTAAATAACAGCTTAGCTGCGACTAAGACTTTCTACTGTACATAGCAACGGAAGAAAAAGGAACCTGGGAAACTAAGACACTCATTTTCCATTAAGACATTAAATTTATAATTTACGTAACATATTTAAATAAAATTTACACTATTATAAAATATTAATCTTTTAGTAGAAATATGAAAATATTCCACGTAGTTTACATACAAACCGAAATGAAAGGGCTTCAGTATATATAGATATTATATACAAATATAGTTTCACCTTTGTTATCTAGCGACCTAACCCGCTACACATTTGGGTCAACGACTTGTACTACGACTCTCTTAGATTTAACCGTGTGACAAAAGCCTGTGTTTCTTAACCATAGTCTTAAAACTTGAAGAAACAATCTTGGCCATACAATATATAAGAAATATTAAATAAATACAAGAAATGTACAGGTGGTAGTGGCGCAGTGGTACAGGGTGTGGAATGCAAATATATTCGATATACTTTGCGTTCCATTCCCTGTAAGAAATTAATCATTTAATATTTATATGAGGCCGGTCGTGGCGCAGCGGCACGAGGTGTGACTGCAAAACCGACTGGTTGTGGGTTCGATCCCCACTCGAGGAGATGAAATATTTACTTAAATTTATATTTCCATTTCTTCGCTCTGGTGTCGAGGTTAAGCGCGGCGTTGAGTTCTGCCACTCAACACGCAATGCCTCCAGAATTCGGCAGAAAGTGGGGAACGAGGTGTCATGACACTAGGTTCCCTCTGCCTACCCTGCTGTGTGCGGGATATAGCGTGAAGCTAATTTAATTTAATTTTTTTTTATATTTATATGTTCTCGCTCTGGTGACCAGACAAGGAGCG
The DNA here is from genome assembly GCA_013421005.1 of Heliconius erato x Heliconius himera. Classification (NCBI taxonomy): domain Eukaryota; kingdom Metazoa; phylum Arthropoda; class Insecta; order Lepidoptera; family Nymphalidae; genus Heliconius; species Heliconius erato x Heliconius himera. The sequence goes on along the minus strand of JAATLQ010036557.1, from coordinate 28,914 downwards.
GCGTTGATTTTCGCTTTCGCTCGAATGTTGATATATTATTTTATTGTAGCCTAATTAATTATTTCAGAAAACAACGGAAAATTTGCCTTGCAATTTCATTTTCACGATATTAATCATTAAAATGGAATTGCAAGGCTTATCACCTTAATGACAACGTATAATATAAATACATCTTGTGTATAGCCGAATATAAAAATTAATCTTTCATAAATAGCCTTTATTCATTGCCTCTTATCCACGTATGTTGTTCTAAAAACATAAATAAATTGTAATAAGCATATAAAAAAAAATCGACGTAGCTTGATAAGAACGAATGCTTATTGCTTTATGGTCAGAGCTTGGCCGGTTAATCCGAAGTGCGGATTCATATCTCGCTACGTTTAAATTTTTATACGTTTTCTAAAAAATATTCTTCATTTCTGCAAGAGGATTAACGTTTTAAATACGTAAAAAATCTAAATATTTTCTACTTCATAAGCTATAATCATTATGGTGAATAGTAATATAGAGAAAGAGGCAAAACCTTGATCCAAGCCACTGCGTTATCTACAATGCGATTTGACAGATTACACGTAGTTTGGCGAACCTTAACGCCACACTTTACCTTTACCTTAGCAAAATACACAAACAAATGAAAAATAATAATTTTCTCCGAGTCGGGATCGAATCCACAACCACCGCGTTTACATACAGACATCCTACCCGATGTCTTCACGCTACAGATTCTTATCACAAAAAAAACTTGGCTACCATATCTATTGTAGTTTCTAATCTTGATTTGTTAAACTAATTCACAGTGTAATTTACACCTGCCGTCATTTGAAACATTAGCGTGCGAAGGTATAAGTAGGTCACAATTCCAACAAAAAATAATAAATCTTCAATGAAGCTTAATGGCTTTACGAAGTACGAAGTTATATTCAGATGGAACTGTAGTAAGGAAATCTTATTATTCAAAGTAACTTGAAACTATTCAGGTTTTTTTTTTAAATTTATTATTACAATTAATTTAATAATAGAGGTATTTAAATCGTTATTATCTCGCAGCGGGGTTGACAGTGGGAACCTAGTGCTAAGACTCTCCGTTCTTCATTTTTATCATTGAATTCAACACTGCGTTTTGCCTTAACACAAAAGGCAAAAAATATAAATACGATACGATAATTTGTTTCACTGAGTTGGGATCGAATCCACCACCGTCGTGTTTACAGTCACACACTTTGCACACTGCACGAGAACGGTCTCATAATAATCGATAATTATAGGTTCAGTTCCCACTCGAAGTAAACGCTAGTAAATATAATATAATATATAGGTACACGCTATAGAGCTTCACGCTATATCCCGCACACAGCAGGGTAGGCAGAGGGAACCTAGTGTTAAGACACTCCGTTCCCCACTTTCTGCCGAATTCTGGAGGCATTGCGTGTTGAGTGGCAGAACTCAACGCCGCGCTTAACCTCGACACCAGAGCGAAGAAATAGAAATATAAATTTAAGTAAATATTTCATCTCCTCGAGTGGGGATCGAACCCACAACCAGTCGGTTTTGCAGCCACACCTCGTGCCGCTGCGCCACGACCGGCCTCAATATATATATAGGTACAGAGCATTCAAAATATTTTTTAAACGGAGAGCGCCGTGATTTGTCTCTACGTTTACCTAAATATAAAGCGTGAAATTTAAATAATATATCTAAATCATATTTAATGTGTTCTGAAAATGAGTCGTTTTTGTTTTTTTGACACTTTAATAGATAACATATAATTTGCTTAAAACTTAATTGAATTGTAATATTCGAATATGTATTATTAATACGAAAACTTCCAGAAAATTTAATTTTAATTTGTTCCAAGTATATTTTTTTAAATAGCAACGATCACACAAAGAGATCAAAATTTAAATAAAATTAAAAATTAAATCAGCTTCACGCTGTATCCCACACACGGCAGGGTAGGCCGAGGGAACCTAGTAATAAGACACTTCGTTTCCCACTTTCTGCCGAATTCTGGAGGCATTGCGTGTTAAGTGGCAGAACGCCGCGCTTAACCTCGAAACCAAAGCGAAGAAAATGGAAATATAGATCTAAGTGAATATTTCGTCTCCTCGAGTGGGGATTGAATCCACAACCAGTCGGTTTTACAGTCACACTTCGTGCCGCTGCGCCATGACTGGCCTCCAAAATTTACATAAAAATGCAATATATAGGATGATTATATATAAGCACAGATTTAACGTATAATTTAATAAAATCGTGTTTCATACAAATACCTTCCAGATTTGTACGGGTTCAATGTACTATGCATCTTAATGCCCATTTTCTTGGAACGACCTAATTTGTCCTTATTCAAAAGTAGGCCACAGCCATGACGCGTCATTTTCATTGCTCCTTTGTTTTTTTTTCGCTTACTTTATTGAACCAACAATAGAATAATATTATTAAAATATTAAAAAAGTTGTGTTATATAATGTATACTAGACTAAATCGTGCAGAATCAGAATCTATTACAAAATATTATACTACTATTTTTTTTAAGCTTCACGCTGTATCCCGCACACAGTAGGGTAGGCAGAGGGAACCTAGTGTTAAGACACTCCGTTCCCCAGTTTCTGCCGATTTCTGGAGGCATTGCGTGCTGAGTGGCAGAACTCAACGCCGCTCTTTACCTCGAAACCAGAGCGAAGAAATGGAAATATAAATTTAACTAAATATTTCATCTCCTCGAGTGGGGATCGAACCCACAACCATTCGATTTACAGTCACACTTTGTGCCAAATAATTAATGTCGTTAATATGTGTCAGTAGCTAATTTGATGAGTGTTTCACGCTGAAACTACTAAACGGATTTCGATGAAACTTTAGTTTATGCAAAATAACACAGACAATTTTGGTAAAGATTTTGTATAATTTGCCTATAACGTAACAAATTATTTAAACAGGCGGAGCCGTTGAAGTTAGCTAGCTAAATTTTAGCTAATATGTTATTATGATGTAAACGTAAATGTATGATGTAAACTATATTAGAGAAAATTTTATCTAAAACTGCTCAGTAGTTAATATTTATCTAAATAAAACATGTATACTTCTAAAGGTAGTCCAAAAAAGGCCACTTGATGCATTGAAATTTCCACCTGATCATCGGTATGGAAAATTCCATTGATTCGTAGTAAGATGAAAGTAAGCTTGAATGAGCATTATAAAATTATAAAGGTTCCGGAACATTTAATTTTAGAAAATGATATTTTATTAATATCTCATTTATATTTATAATAACATTAATCGGTTTATTTAATCGGCTTCACGCTGTATCCCGCACATAGCAGGGTTATACCCCTTTCGCCATTCTTATTTCTGAAGACGTTGCGTGTTTAGTAGCGGAACTCAACGCCTCACTTTGCCTCTACGCCAGAGCGGAAAAATGAAAATATTAAATATTGCATTTCCTCGAGTGGAGATCGAACCCCCAACCGGCGTGTATAGTCGCACACTTGGGCCCCTGCGCCACGAATGGCCTCGACGATTATTAATCTATTCGCGAATCGAGTTCCACATCCAGGCCAAGTACCAATTGCCAATAAGCATCTGTTTCTATTAAGACAACTCATATTCTTGTTCCTCTATCTGACAACTTCCAATTTGCGTAATACAATAGTTATACTCTTGCATATGCAATCACATACATTTTCTTGTAGAGTATATGGACAAACTGAGAAAATGACAAAAAAATTCTTTATGTCATTATTTATACGGTCCACATATGAGATGATACGTCGGCCCTTAATGTAATTTATGAAGTTATTTAGACCTAAACTAAAGGTGTCAGGTAACAGGTCAGAGTGGCGGAACTAAACGCCGCGCTTTGCCCCGGCTTTGCCAAAGTCAAGAAGTTAAAATATTAAGTATTTCATTTTCTCGAGTGAGAAACGACCTCACAGCCTGTCACGTTTACAGTCACATGCCTGTGCTCATGCAACACAACTGGCTTCAAACAAATATCTACATGTATAGACTAGTTAGACTACTTCTATTATAATGCCAAGCGCGCTGCGTTGAGTTCCGCCACTGAACACGCAGTGCCTCCAAAACGCGGAAAGTGGGGAACGGAGTGTCTTAACTGTGTGCAGGATACAGCGTGATGCTGATAAAAAAATACATATATATATTTCAAACGTATCAACATTTTCTAACAATTTCATTCTCGAATGCTGAACGAAGCAAACTTTTGAATGTTCAAATGCAGTTGTTATACAATCTTCTAAGTGAAGTTTGAAAATTCAAGAAAATTTCCAGAAACTGCTTTTCTGCTCATATTATATTGTCACTCAACGTGAATGAAGAACTTTTACTAAAGCTTATATATTTGAATATTAATTTTGCAAGTTAAAGAGAAAAGAAATAGAGATTCACATTCTCTATCTTTCACCCATTTAAACCTATTGTGTTTTGATGGAGGTATAATTATAAGTATTAATCTAATCGTTATTTGAACTAACAAGTGTGTTGTTCAATAAAAAAAATGATAAAAAAGATATGATTAATTAGTATTTAGTTAGCTATTAATTTAAATATACAAATTAATTAATCAGCTTCACGCTGTATCCCGCACACGGAAGGAAATCAGTGTTAAGACACTCCGTTCCCCACTTTGTTGCAACCACAAACATTGTGTGCAGAGTGGCGGAACTCAACGCCGCGTTTTCGATAGAAATAAGGATTTAAATTTCCCTCTCAATTACGTGTCTTTGCGTAGATATTTAAAAATATCAAAAAGTACAACAGTTTAAAAATATCTAACTGCATACGCCATAGTCGTATATTATTCGTATAGTCACAACTTTATTTGGGAAAAATTATAATATTTAACCGATTTCAAAGAAAGATACTTTAACGTGTCCGTACGTAACATTGTTGGAATCGGGTAATATTCAAGTATAATGAATGAACCATTTAGGTTTTTAAGCGGCCATGCTAACTTTCATATGTGTAAGTATGCATGTTTGTCCATATATTTCTCAAAAACTAATATCTCGAGATGATCCTTTCTGATTTAACCTTTAGCTTAGAGAATTATCCAAGTTTCATTAAAATTGGTTCAGTACTTCTTGAGATAAAGATATCAAAATTAATTAAAACTAAGAGGTAATATAATATACACGTATAGTAATTGATAGATTTTTGTAATCAGTTTAATTTTATTATGAAAAAGTACGAGTGTACCCAACCTTCTATAAACAAATATTTGCTATAGTTACGTTAATAATCTCACTGGAACGTTACTTTTAAAAGAAATGGTTGAAATCTTTATTCTAAAAAGACATATGATGCCAATTGTGGCGAAGAGACATGCGACTATACACTCAACAGGTTATGAGTTCGATTCCCACTTTAGGAAATGAAATAATTAATATTTTTATTTCCTCGCTCTAATAACTAGACAAAGCGAGGTGTAAGTTCCGCCACTGAACACGCAATACCTCCAGAATTTGGCAAAAAGTGGACCACGGAAATGTACTAATTGGATCGAAGCGTCTTAACACTAGGTTCCCAGGTTCTCCCTACCTATCCTGCTATGTGCGGGATACAGCGTGAAGCTAAAAAAGGACATAAAGTCAATAGGTGTAACATCAGCAAAATTACAACACCATCGTTACTAAACTTCTATTTTAACAACTACCCGAATAGCACAGTAAATATAATATATAGTTCTATTTGTGCCACATTTCTATTTTTGAGGAAAAAATAGATATATTTTTATATAGAATCTGATGCGTTTCATTGTTACTCACTCGTTTGGTAACATAAATCCAATATACATTTCGAGTCTCTTAGCAAATAAGAAGGAGAAAGCTATAAATTAACTTTGAAATAAAAATAAAGAAGTCCAGTTAAGTAAAGTTACACAAATGGTCTAACCCTTACCAATTATACAATAAAAGTCAACTTGGTTGACCAACTAGTATGTAGATACGTAACAAATGGTTCAAATAAGAAGTTTTTTCTTATAAAATTATAGAAATTATTCAGTTTTCTTGGTACTCTGTCTTTTTACGGCCACATAAATTGGTGGAAACGGAAGCGATGCAGAGAACAAATCGATCCGAAATGCAGCTGAAGTACACTGCCGATGCTCCGTTTGTTTTAAATTATCGGCGGTTGACATTTCTTTTTAATTATTACGTGAAAATGAGATATTGAGGAAGATATTATATATACAGTCCAGAGACCAGTCGTGGCGCAGCGGCACGAAGTGTGACTGTAAAACCGACTGGTTGTGGGTTCGATCCCCACTCGAGGAGATATTTACTTAAATTTATATTTCCACTTCCTCGCTCTGGTGTCGATGTTAAGCGCAGCGTTGAGTTCTGCCACTCACAATGCCTCCAGAATTCGGCAGAAAGTGTGGAACGGAGTGTCTTAACACTAGGTTCCCTCAGCCTACCCTGCTGTGTGCGGGATACAGCGTGAAGCTAATTTATTATATATAAAGATATTGAATCTTTTTATATTATGAAATTGAGGCCACTATGACGTAGCTTTATAATATCTGATTGTAATGGCGACGGTTGTAAGTTCGATTTCTACTCGGGTGAATTAATTATTTTAATTTTATCGCCCTGGAAGCGATATTAATCGAGGCATCGAGTTTCGCCATTTAATGCAATGTCTTTAAAATTGGGCGGAAATAGGGGAACAGAGTGCCTTAACACTATGCTCTTTCTTCCTATCCTACCATAAGCGGGATACAGCGGCAAAAAATATTAAATTTGAGAGAATACTAGGGATATTTTTTATTTGATTAAAACTAAAGGTCGGTCAAACCTTGTTGGGTATATAGACAAAGGGTAAATGAAATATGTGCATATCGTATGCCACTATCGATTCCAATTTGATGATTGAGTAAGCATATCACGTTTCCTGGAATTGATTTTTCCATTAAGCATTTTCCGTGAGTTTCACGATTTATCTAAATATGAGTGATATGAAAAGCGAACGCTGTAAGTATACTTAAGTAGTTATAAAAGATGTATAGAGGTTTTATATAAAAGTAATATTTTATTTATAAAATGCAATGAAACTTGAAAATCATTACAGTTTGAAATGATTTTTTTCTAATATAAGTTATATTTATTTAATTCCTGAAATTTAACTAGGAAAATATTTAAGTTGTTATATACTTCTTTTGCTCTTTAAAATAAATATAAATTTACTTAAATATTTTATAAAATTATTTGTCAAAAATGTGCAATATCTTTGACTTTTAAAATACTTACATAGCACTACTAGCCCTTCTATGTAAGAGTTGCAGAAGACTACCATCTGCTGCTGAAGAGCAAAGGCTTCGGGAGCGCGTACGCCGACCGTCGCGCTCCCCTCTCTCCCGCCACCGTGTCATCAGCGACTCCAGGCAAAGCATGGCGCCACCATCGCACACCATTCGATCAACTTAACCCAATTTTACTAAGAATATTATTTTAAATTTGTGTTTTATATCAATCATATATGAAATTTAATAAATATATTTTATAATAATCGATTGGTTTTATTTTATTAATATTTATTTAAAATAGTTATTTAACAAACGTTCTAAGATAACGTAGAGTAAGAATTTTTTAACTTGGAAATTTTCCGTTTAGTCTTGATTCAGCTTTTTCCTGAACAAACAACTCAACAAAAGTCACAAGTTCAAAAGTTTTCACATAAAATTGAATGCGAAATTGCCGTTCGAAAATAATGCAATATTTATTCACATTTTGATTACAGCGTATATAATGAATGGTTCACATGTCACTAAAATATGCGTCACTTTGGTTAACAAGTTAACTTTGGTAAATCGGGACACTGGGAAACAATTACATTTAGAAATGGCCCAAACTTATTACATCACGGCCGTTTGAACTCTACAACTATATTTCAAATAAAAGAATATGAAAATGACGTTTATAATATCACATAAAAAAATACTAATACTCTACGTACGTAGAGCCAAATTTTAGTTTATATTAGTTGGAATTTCCCGCGTTTCCCTGGTTCCGTGGGTGGCAGGGAGATGCGGCCCGAGCGGGTGCTGCTCCACGACTAAAGCAGCCGTGCCGTTGGCGCTACGGATACCTAACCTTATGACACCCTTTAGGCCTTACACTGACGTACTATGGCGTTTTATTGTGTGAGAATTTTCGTGTCAATGTCATCAATTTCTTTGAAAACGCCATGATTTATATACTAAAATAAGTCTTTAGTTGGTAAACTATTATATTTATTGTAATATATATTATTATCAGGAGGGCGTCGTGCCGCAGGGTCGTGGGTTCGATTCCCACTCGGGGGAATGAATTGTTATCTATTAATGCTTTAATTTCTCCGCTCCGACCACCAAGGGAAACTGGGGCATTGGGTTCCGCCACTCAACACATAATGCCTCCAGAATGAGTGTTTTCACCTAGGGCCCCTCTGCCTTCCCTAAAATATGGATACAAAGTGAAGCTGAAAGAGGCATATTGTAATTTTTTTATAAATATATGTAGTTTATACGGTTTCATAGTCAATTTATTAATAAAAAAAGTAGATTTATTAATAATAAAGTAAATTTGAAAATGGAATTTATTTAATATCGTGAGTAATATTAATAAATAAGATATATTGAATTTATTTCATTTGCATTTCGACTGTTAACAAGAAATCGACTGGCAATTAAAAAGTAACACTTTTTACTTTAATATAATACGTGACATTTTGTGTAATATTTATAGGATACACACACAATCAAAGGTTGAACAAGCTTTTAATAAGTTAATTTTTAATATCCTTATACTAACTCACCTGCGAAAAGAAATTAAAAATCAATAAATATTGTCAATTGGCACTAATAAAGCGAAAAAAGCTTATTGTTCCTAACTTTTAGTTGTATTGGAATAAATATTAAATAAATATTTTTAACTTATTTAAAGTGTTATTCCATACTTGGTTTTCAAGAGGCGCGGGTTCAAATTCCGCGACGTTCAATATTTTAAGCGTTGTTTATAAAGCTAAAATCGTAAAAAATATATATTTTCTATAGCATAAGTAGAAAATTATACATTTACGTCTATTATTAAATAAAATTAATTATTTTAAAGCATCCAGAAGAGAATATGAATTGATAACATTACGCGAAGTCAAATATTCTTAAGTAAACAAAAGCTTTAGCACCCCCCACCCGCTTTAGTTCACAAATGAAATACGTGACTCGCCATTCGGAGTGTAGCGCTACTTTTAACATCTGGCACTAAGTACTATACCAGATCAGGTTTTACTAGGACAATGAAATATAAAAGATGATTCGAGTAACTCTACTGGAAACTTGGAGATAATTTGAATAGCAGCTGGTGTGGAAAAGGGAGTGAAAAGTATTTTCGTTTAGTTTTAGACAGCTTTTGACATACCATATAGTAGGTAATTTAATTTAATTTAACTTCACGCTGTATCCCGCACACAGCAGAGCAGGCAGAAAGAACCTAGTGTTCCGTTGCCCACTTTCCACCGAGTTCTGGAGGCATTGCGTGACGGAACTGAATTCCACACTTTGCCTCGACACCAGAGCGAAGAAATTAAAATATATAGGTATATAAATATTTCATTTCCTTGAGTGGGGATCGAACCCACAACCAGTCGATTTTATAGTCACCCTTTGTGCACCTGCGTCACGACTGGCCTCAATTTTTGTTTGAATTTGAGTAACTGCTTCTGGAATGTGAAAGAGTGGTCAAAATATAGGTATGTTCCTTTTTATCTGAACAGAATGGAGAAAATAAAATAATTTAAATATAAATTATAATAACCCAAGCGGAAATCTGAGCCACCGCCACCACGTTTACCATTAATCGTTGTCCTTTGTACCACAATAACAACATTATTTCACCAGTTGAAATAACTAATTAAAAACCAAACATATGCACAAACTATACAGGTAAATTTATTATTATTATGTAAAATTATTTAATTTAAATAAGTTATTAAATATTTCATTTAATAAAATATTTTATTTTCCTTTTCGCAATTAGATACGGTAAATGATTTTTTTCAATTTGTTATTAATAAAAAAAAATTTCGAACTCTACTTTTTAAGCACTATAGTACCCTACTCTTGTATTCGACTTTTTGGCTCATAGATTTCATAATATCAAGAAATTCCTATTAATTAGAAAGAGGGTAGATAAACTTAACAAACTTTTAAGTGCTCTAATTACATACTATGAATTTTGTTTGGTGGCTTCGGTTGCGTAAATGTAGAAAATTAATTAAGTTAGTATAAGACTTCGATATGAGTGCGTGAGCACAAACATCCCTTTTCTTGAAATTTGAATTGTGGGGCTAAATTTTAGAACCCTATATTACTTGTTAATTTATTATTCATATTTACTAAGAGGCCTTACTTATTTACTTATATTGACGCCAGTCGTGGCGCAGGGGCACAAAGTGTGACTGTAAAACCGACCGGTTGTGGGTTCGATCTCCACTCGAGGAGATGAAATATTTACTTAAATTTAGATTTCTATTTCTTCGTTCTGGTGTCGAGGACAAGCGCGGCGTAGAGTTCTGCCACTCAACACATTTTGATATAGAGACACTATAGGCAACATAGTGAAACATCTGATATATATTATCTTATATTATATCTTTCTTATATTGTGATTGTTCAACAGAGACATTCCATGAAAGTTTATAGAATCTCGATCAGAAATGTATTTGTTACACTTAGAAGATTTTGATATTTTAGACGATTTAAAAAAAAGGAGGTTCTGAGTTTCACAAAAAATATTGCTTTTGTTAAGACAAATCGATTTCAATAATTAAAATCGGTCTCTAAAATTTTCTTAATATTGAGTAATCATCATTTAGAGAACAACAATTATTTATCATATTATACATCGATTGTAAAATATTTTGTGATAATTTAAAAGCTGTACATGTTTGGACGTATTGTAAGTCATAAATTGCTATTACCACCCAATTTAAAAAAAACGCACAAAAGAAAAAAAACTGTTAAGTGCGAGTTGGAGTCACCCACCGAGACTTTTGTACCAAATTTAGGATTGTATAACTAATAAAACACTCATTTTGTATGTAAGAAACTACAAATATAAATTTGTAATATGTTTTTTTTATTTTCACTTTCCAGATTTTTTCCTTAAAATTTAATAATTGTAAGTTTCCGGGAAGTATCCTATTATTTTGATTACTCGGCGAATTTAATATAAAATGCGTGGTAAATATTTTGATTGCGTTGACTTAAAAGATCGATCGATTTCTTCAGTGCTTCTAGGCACTTAAGCTATAAATCGACGGTCCCTAGATGAAATATGGAAATTTGCAAATTTATTACATTGCTATTTTGAAAAAAAAAGTAGTTTTCGATCATGGACTCGTTTTAAAAACACACAAACAACTATTCTTTTGAAGTTTTTATAAAATCTCATCAAAACTACCCTTCTCAGTAGAAGTCGAAAGAGCAATAAAAATATTTGCTATTTTTCATTTTCAACACATTATCTAGGGATCATTGAGGTATTTGATAGACGGACAACAAAGTTATCCTATAAAGGGTTCCGTGTAGGGTTTCTTTTTGCGGCATGGAACCCTAAAAATAAATAAAAACGCCCTTTTTATTAAGTGTCTACCATTTGACTCGAAGTACTTTTTAGACAATAAGTAACTTAAGCTGTTAGTAATCTGATACTATAAAGGGAAAATTAATTTAAATTAATAGAGTACTTCCGGTTGACAAAAAAATATGAAATTTGGCAGATAGCTCTGAGTACCGGTAGTTCAGGAGAAAACTATACATTCATGGTTAATTTATGAAAAATAATAGCCTTAAAAAGGGGCAAAATGTGGTATTAAAGCCGCTAGTTCAAGTGAAGTATCAGATGAAAGGACTCTGGCTAAGCTAAGTTTGAATTTCAGAAAAAGTTCCGTGTCGAGTTTCCTTTTGAGATACGGAACCCTAAAAATAAATAAAAACGCCCTTTTCATTAAGCGTCTACCATTTGACTCGAAGTACTTTTTAGACAATAAGTAACTTAAGCTGTTAGTAATCTGACTACGACCGCGTGGAAACCACAGTACCGACGCCATGAACAATGTTTTGCTGGTGTTCAGTTACCTGATGTTAGTTTAGCTATCTTAATTCGCTATTGTTATTAGATTTCTTATATTAAAATATACATTTAAATGAGGCCAGTCGTGGCGCAGCGGCACAAAGTGTGACTGTAAAACCGACTGGTTGTGGGTTCGATCCTCACTCGAGGAGATGAAATATTTACTTAAATTTATATTCCATTTTTTCGCTCTGGTGTCGAGACAAAGCGCGGCGTTGCGTTCTGCCCCTCAACACGCAATGCCTCCAGAATTCGGCAGAATGTGCGGAACGAAGTGTCTTAACACAATGTTCCCTCTGCATATCCTGCTGTGTGCGAGATACAGCGTGAAGCTGATTTTGTTAAAATATTTTTTTTATATTATTTGATTTATTTAAATTTATACCTTGATAAAACCTTAAACGACAGTCCTTAGTTAAAATATCGAAAGTGAAAAATTCCATATATCTTATACTGCTGTTTTGAACTACTAACAAGGATAGTTTTCGATTACATACACGTTTAAAAATGCACAAGTAACTATTATTTAGAAATTTAAAAAATATATATTAAGACTACACTTCTTAGTAGTTCAAGAGAGTTGTCGGTTCGATGCTCACCCACTCGGGGAAATTAATTAAAAACTTAAAACGGAGTGTCTTAGTACTAGGTTCTCTCTGTCTACCCTGCTATATGCGAGATACAGCGTGAAGGAGAAAAAAATGAATAATCTAATCTTTAATGTTAAATTTTTAGGGTTCCTTTCCTTTTAAGGACAAAAGGAATCCTTATAAGATCATTTTGTTGGTCGTCCGTCTGTCTCTCTGTCTGTCAAAAACCTTTTCATCAGGTATGCTTGGAGATATCGAGTTGAAATTCAAACCTTCCTTTGATTGCTTGAAAAAATCGTATTTCTTCATTTACAAAAAAAAGATATGGCCGTTTATATCGCAAAAAAGGGCGTATTTCGATACTATAAAGGGGAAAATAATTTTAAATTAATAGAATACTTCCGGTTGACCAAAAATATAAAATTTGGCAGACAGCTCTGACTACCGGTAGTTTAGGAAAAAACTATACATTTATGGTTAAATCCTGAAAAATATTAGCCTTAAAAAGAGCCAAAATGTGCTATTAAAGCCGCTAGTTCAAGTGAGTATCAGATGAAAGGACTCTGGCTAAGCTTAGCTTGAATTTCAGAAAAAGCTGGACATCTCCAATTTTTCTACGAAACACTCCGTGGGCGACCCCGATTCGCGTTTGTCTCTGATTTTTTCGTCACCTTCAATTATCAAAACAAATTACAATTAACAAACGTTATTCATCTATAATTTTGATGATTTTTAATGTTTGTTAAGTTATTTTCGGCATGAAACTTCGGTATGATTTTTGTATTTTATATTATAAATACAAAAAATGTAAACAAATTATCACAATATAATATATAAGAAATAATAAAATTTAATCTGTGCTAGGATGGCATCTGCACGACGCCATTAAATACATGCCACTCTGACATGGAGTGGTCTTAATAAGGCTAAGCCCCTCGCTAGTGTTGTCCAACATACTTAGGTCTCGGTCATATAGTCCCTACTTCTATCGTACTTGTACATGATTTTTACGGAAAATACACATTCTTCAGTTTCTTTAAGGAGTAAATATTTATAGAGTCTTATCCTTTATTAAACATCGTCTTAATTGACATTTCTCAGTTTCTTTAATGAATAAATAATAATAAAGTCCTATGGATTATTATAGATCTTCTAATTTTTTTATATTATTTACTGTACGAGTATATTACGTATTTAATATTTCCTATTGCTGCTAGGAAAGAGTGTTTTTTTTTTCATTTCATCGATATCGACATATTATTCGAATTAAATTAAACACTAATAGGAATCGATAATTAAAAAAAAGTTAATTTGTGGCCTTAGCACACATCTTACTAAAATTTTGATATTGCACCGATATGCAGTTAGTTGTTCTTGCAAAATCGTTCTAGTATATAACTATTTATAATAAAAAAAAATAAAAAAAAACAGCTTCACGCTGCATCTTGCACACATCAGGGTAGGCAGAGGGAACCTAGTGTTAAGACACTGCGTTCCCCACTTTCTGCCGAATTCTGGAGGCATTGCGTGTTGAGTGGCAGAACTCAACGCCGCGCTTGTCCTCGACACTAGAGCGAATAAATGGAAACATAAATTTAAGTAAATATTTCATCTTGTCGAGTGGGGATGGAACCCACAACCAAACGATTTAACAGTCACACTGTGTGCCCCGGCGCCACGACTGGCCTCTTGCAAAATTGTTTTAGTAAATAACTATTTATAAACTTTTCCTATCTGTGCAATCTCAAAAACCAAAAGTAAATAACTATTTTAATATTCATAGAGAAATAAGAATATATTTACATATATGTATGTATATATATTTAATATTCTTATATAGACCAATTTCAAGTCGGGTCCCAATTTAAGGAAGGATCAAGGAGAAGTGCTGCTTGATGATGTTCAAATAAATACATGTTACAACCTATAATATTTCGTTTTTTATTCAAAAATATATCAAATATCGAATATCGTAGATCTTCATTATTTGTAAATAAAATATAAGTATATATATATATATATATATAATATGATTTATATCAGGGTTGGGTTATTGGAATAAATTAACTAAATTTGTTTCTCTGTAAATTAGAGATTATATTTTAATCAATATTACTATAAACATAATTACAATATGTACAAACATTTTAGCAAAAGCAAGTTACCTGTAAATTAGAGAAACGACAATTACAGTTAATTATTCGTCTCTCTCTTTTATCTTTGATCTTTATCCGCTCTGCTTTAGTTTATAACAATTAATTATTCTTTTCTTACTTTGCTTTTGTCTTAGCACGTATTCACTCTTTTATATATTTTATGTGGCTGTCGATTAATTTGAGACATCTGACAAGTGTCATAAAAGCGCTCTATATTTAAAGAGAGTATATTCTCTTTACATATATATTTCTTTAAGAGGTTGATGACAATGGACGAGGTGATAGAGGTATGTAGAGACCGCAGCGTTTGGCGCTCCGTTCTCTCTGACTACCCCGCTAGGGATAAAGCGTGAAGTTAAGTTTGAGTTACATTTCTATACTTTCATACGTAAAATAAAATAATGTGATAAGGGATACATGTTAGATATTTTTTAGTGAAATAATAAATGTACATACTACATACACGGGTATCAAAAATTTTAAGCCACGGTATAATTTATATTTAGAGGCCCGTCGTGGCGCAGCAGCACGAGGTGTGACTGTAAAACCGACTGGTTGTGGGTTCGATCCCCACTCGAGGAGATGAAATATTTACTTAAATTTATATTTCCATTTCTTCGCTCTGCCACTCAACACGCAACGCCTCGAGAATTCCCTCTGCCTTGTTATTTGTTCTATTTATAACTTTTTACGAAGCAAATAAAAAAAATCCATAGAAATTATCACAGCCACCCACTAATATAGTACATATGTACTCGTATATACCAATATTTTTTTCTAGTCATTGCCTTTTATTCTTTTGATGTTTGTTTTAATGCAATATGTATGTAAATGAGGCGTCATGAAAGAGCATCAGTTCTCAATCTTATACACATAGATAGATATATAGATAGATATAACAGTCCTGACTTTTATTGGATATTTCAATATTTATTGCTTCTCGGATTGACAACTCGAACTACCCACATCACTTGTTCTAATATATGATAAAGTTCAATAAGAAGAATCATATAAAGCGAATATTATCTAATAACGCTGATGTTATTTCGTTATACATACTCGTATATTTGATATTCAAATATTGTTTATATAATTTTTTATTGATTCATACTTTTCCTATCATTATCCTATCCTTAACAAAATAACGAAAATTGTAGGATTTCAAATATCACACACGTATTTTTTAGCTTCGTGCTGTAGCATAGCAGGATGTGTGAATGGAGTGTCCATTTCCATTATGACGGAACTCAACGCTGCGTTTTGCCTCGATACTAGAGAGTGAAGAAATCAAAATATTAAATTTTACCTCGAACCGAAATCGAGCCCACAACCTGTAGTGTTAACGAAATGACTGCCCTCTACATATTTTTTCTTTAATAATTCAAAAAAAACAATTTAAGCTCTTTTTTATTAAGGTAGTATAATTTTCATACATAAAGTAAAAACTAGCTCGACCTTCAAATTATTTATTGTTTCAGGACAAAACGTACTCTTTTTACCTGTAAACCGATAGGTACATATTGTAGAATCACTATAGTGAAGATTAATCACACAAAATTTGTTTCTGCCCACTGACTCTAGGTGGCGAATTAGAGATAGCAAGTGTGACAAAATGATGGCATAGGATTGACAAGTGATCGTGAAAAATATGGCATATTTTTAGACCAGTTTTACAAACTAGGTTTTGGTTTGCCTTTTGGGAAATTATGAACTTTTTTTGCATTTAGTACCAAAAAACTTACCTAAATCGTCACTTTTCGCCAGTCAGGTCAGTCGTGGCGCAGCGGCACAAAGTGTGCATGTAAATCGACTGGTTGTGAGTTCGATCCCCACTCGAGGAGATGAAATATTTATTTACATTTATATTTTCATTTCTTCGCTCTGGTGTCGAGGAGAAAGCGCGGCGCTGAGTTACGCCACTCAACACGCAATGCTTCCAGAAATTTGCGGAAAATGGGGAATGGAGTGTCTTAACACTAGGTTAACTCTGCCTATCCTGCTATGTGCGGGATACAGCGTGAAGCTTATATATTTAAATAGATCTTTAAAAAATAATTTATTAACTTTAGTCCAAATTCTATACAAACAATGAGGACTAACTGAGGTTCTCGCGAAATTTTAACCCACGACCTACAAGATATTAAGACTGTCTATACAACATTTACCACACACAACTTATAATCTTAGGATGAGTTTTCTTACAATTTTAATAAAACCATCTTTATACAAGTTTAATAAAAATTCATTAAAAAAGTTTTATTAAATTGTACGTTTTGGTTGATCGGCATTTTGATTTTCTCAAACTTAAGAAACTTTTGTTCCGGACACTCGTTTGAACTTTTATGTAACAAGGCTTTAGATGTTGGCCTCTGTCCAAGTTTACTCCGCCTTTTGTTTATTCTCGCTCGGTCTAACAAGATGCAGCGAAAATAGAACTGAAATTTAATTAATGTTATCTTGTTGATAAAAATCATAATATCATGTATTCCGCAGACAGCGGAGTAGGCAGAGGGAACCTAGTGTTAAAACACTTCGTTCTCCACTTTCTGTAGAATTTTTCGAGGCATTGCGTTTTGAGTGGCGGAACTTAACGCTATTTTGTTGATCATGATATATTTTTCATCTTTATGGAAATTATTAAAAGAGGCAAATTTTTTGTCATTATTTAGTATTCAATCGGAAAAAGAAACGAAATATCTAAAATATGTAAAGCCTATTTCAGATATTTTGTTATTAAGTATTATTTTATTCAAGAATTTTTATTAGCTTATTTAAAGTTTCAAGATTTCGTACAAAATTTCAAATACAGTAAATGTGTATGAGAACTTACATTACTAGTACTGCCATCTAGTAAATGTAATATTGAGTTTTTTGGGATTGAAAGCATAGAAAAGGCCCTTTAAAAATTATATTTAAATAAATTATATAAAAGAAAGAGATACCCACCGATGGTCCATGTACGCTATAATTTTTCAAACTACGCATTTTTCACTAATAGATAGAATGGTCCTATCGTTTTTAAAGTGATATTCCACACTTAAGAAAGAAAAATATTTAAAAAAAAACGTGTAAAAATTTGAACGAAGCGGGATTTGAACCCGGGCCTCTTGGAAACGCTACGTTCAAAATTTTTATACGTTTTCTAAAAAGATAGAATGTGTCTAAAGATTTACTTCTAATTTATGCATTTATCTATATTAGAGTAAATTCGAGATAATAATTAAAATATTATTCATATGATAGTAATGGTTACAGGACTAAGTAAATAGAACATGTTAAATTCATTTATTAATGTTGTTATTTTTAATTAGCGTAATAATTTTGTTATTGGGAAGTTGGCAACAGAACAAATAATAATATTATTATTATTGGATTTTTTCAGCTGTATAGTTGGGTAGTCATACGAAACCTAGTGAAGACTCTCCGTGCCCCTTTTTCCGTGAAATTTTTGAGGCATTGTGTGTTTAGCAGCGGATTTCAATGCCGCGCTTGGCCTTGGTACCAGAGCGAAGAAATGAAAATATTAATAAATAATTCATTCTCCGAGTGGGAAACGAATCAGAAACCAACGCGATTACAGTTACAGCCTTGTGCATCTGCGCTACGAAGCCTCAATACATATTCGAATTTTTACTTTCTTTTCAGCGGTACGTTGTATTCTTATGTAGCATTTATTGATATATAGCAGGGTAGGCAGGGAGAGCCCAGTGTTAAGATACTCTCCGCTTTCCACTGAAATCTGGAGACATTGCGAGTTGAGTGAGAAAATTTATTATTAAATTTATAATGTGGTGACATCTGCTGGATACGTAAAGTTTCTATACGCGCTATCAAACTCTGTTTATGAAGCGACATCTATAATTCTACAAACAAGTTGGAATCAACTTTAGTTCGTATGTTAACCGCTAGGTGGCAGCCATTTCCGCCACGTCTGTTAGAAGAATATTACTTTTAATAATTAATATTATTTCATTATATAAAATATATTTATATTAAAATGCTTTATATTTTTACTTATATAGAAATAAAGTTTTGAGAGCAAAATATATAATAGTGTGATCAGTAAATATTGTTAAGTTTGACAGTTGTAACTGACGTTTTGAAAAATCAATACATTACTGTCTTTGCCGATGGACCGTGTTTACTTTTAGCGTAGTTAAATCTTTCTATTTTCTAATATAGAAATAAATATAATTGTGAAAATATACACCACATTTTACATTTAAAATATTAAGTCGTGTTTGTATTGAATAAAAACAGGCTGTACTTACCGGTTCGACCAACCTTCCAACGAAGTACTCCTGAATTCTGCTTTACATTTCTTGTTATGTACACTATTTAATCTATTTTTAATGTGAGCAGTCAATTTCTTTGGACTACCAGGTAACTTAAGTGTAGTCATGTCTTATTTACATTGCAAAAAATATATATTTTTGCACTTTAACACTTGTCCCAATTATTACGATTTTCTTGAAGTATTTTTTTATTTTTTTCAGATATGGAAGAATTGGATTATGATAATTCTGATACTGACGGTGAATTTGCTTTTGAAACTGACCACTTGGCACTAAGAGGGAATACTGATTATTATGATTTAATAAAATACATAGTTAACTTGGAGGCGCAAAAAGTGAAAGCACTAAAAGATATAGAATACTTAGCGGAAGCAGAAAAAAAAGCTTTAGATGAACCTTTGGAATTTGTGGAGGACTTAAAATGTGGAAAAATTAATTTTCCACCAAGACAGTCGATAGCAGATTTGCCTTCTATTGACTGGAATAAATATGGTATTGATACATCTACTACAAATGAGTCTGACATTAAGGAAATAAGAGATTTAGAATCCAGTACAAAAGTGAGAGGTAGGAAATTTACAGATAACAAGCCTGAAACCTTTAATCAATTGTGGTCGTGTGAAGAACAAAAAAGGTTGGAAGAATTATTGGAAATATACCCTGAGGAGGCAGTGGAAGCGAGGCGTTACAAGAAAATAGCTGATGCTCTGGGAACACGCACCCCTATTCAAGTCATGAGTAGAGTTCAAAAATATTTTGCTAAATTAGCAAAAGCAGGCTTACCCATACCAGGAAGAGCTCCAAAACATGTCGGGAAAGATAAATCACGTTCGATATTTTACAAAAAATCAACATTTTTCCCACAGCTACATGTGCCTGTTAAAATGGAGGATCCATATGACAGTAGCGAGACTCAAGAAGGTCCATCAGAATCAAAGGGTCTTAATAAAAGTTCCCTAGAACTACTGAAGGCGGCAAAAGAACAAAGGTTATTAGATGAAAATTCACCTGTATATCAATCAAAGACAATGTGTGTTGGGTGTCAGAAAACTGGCTTTTTGGGGGCCAGATGGACAGATAATGCGGGGACAGACTATTGCACTGATTGTGTTGTGAAACTTTTGCCGAATGAAAAGCTAACACCAGTTAGGACCCCTACTTTATAAGTAACAAATATTACACATAAATAATTACATACTAATTAAAAATTTTGTTTTGAGCGAACAAATATTTAAAAAAAAATAAGAACCTGAATCTGATGAAAAAAGCTTAATAAACTTTATTGTGACATTTTTCAGATTTTTCATTGTTTCTTTTTATTAATTTATTTATATAGAACCTATGTATGTCAATTCATACTACAATGATGCTAAACTAAAATGTAAACATTTTTTTTTGTGAGAACAAAGGCTGAAATCATAATGTAAATTGCCACTCATTGATCTCGATGAAGCATCTATAATTTTAGAAATGTTTGTCGCTAAATCTATTATTGTTAATATGACAATATTCAAATATGCCTATTATTTTTTCTATGTTATAAAATTTTAAAAATTATGAAAAATTATTATTTTGATTTAAATTTAAACTGAAAACATCAGACAGAACAATATATCTTGAAAAGCACAAGAGCGTGACTTACAAGGCGGCGGTCGTAGGTTCGATTCCTACTTGGGGAAAATGAATGAAACCAAGGCAAAAGCCTGACGTTGAGTTCCGCCACTCAACACGCAATGCCTAGAAAAAATCGGTGGATATCGGGGAACAGGATTCACAATATGATCCCTCAGCCTAGCCTTCTATATGCGGGATAGAGCGTGAAGCTGATTTTTTATATTTATACAATAACAGCCATTCCTCAGCCTATTCCCATATTAATCTAATCTTTAAGGAAAATTTCGTTTAACAAGTAAATCTACACAGTTGAACGAGTGCTGATTACGCTTCACACCCACGCAAACAATGAAATTGAATGTACCAAATGTAGCGTATTTATTACAGTATCGCAACGCTGTTATATAAGAAAATATATCCAATTTATATAGAATTCCTTTTTTAGTACGTTTAAAGGTTTACTTAATAAATAATAAAAATATTTTCAACATCATAATAGGTGTTGTGACCTTTCTATCTATTAAAATAAATAAATTTCATCAAAATAATCAATACTCGAAAGGTGAAGGTATTTTGGTATATCGCCAAAAAGTGCAGTATATTGTGCAATTTTGTCACAAACGAACTGAGCTTTAGTTTAGATTTAAATTTAAGAACACTCAACAGTTTTCACTCAAAAATTTTCATCACTTTAATTTAAATAGATTTTAATTTATTAGATATAAAATAGCACACACGTTAACCATAGCTGACATAAATCCGATAACTGACTGAAAAATAGAGTTTTATAGAGCAATCTCGCATAGTGGGTATTCGACGCGAGTGATGATGAACCACTGGCCTGGAACAGTGAACACGGCCACCGCTGAAGTTCCCTTTAGATAGATAGGTCCAGCGGCCATACGCATATGTATTTATATAATCGATTTTTTTTAAGATATCGATAATAATCTTGTTTGAAGAAGGTTGTTTTTTAGAATGTAGAGTAGATATTATTTGAGATATTGAGGATGGAAGAATTTGACACTGTTTTTTCTTTATCAAAATTTCTAAAACGATGTAAATAAGGGCGTCGTGGCGCAGGAGCACAATGGTGTGACTGTAACGCGACGGTTATGGGTTCAATTCTCACTTGCGGAAATGACTTATTATTTATAAAAAAATATTTTTTTTGCTCTGGCTCTGGCAAAAGCAAGGCATAGACATCCCCCGTACAACACGTAATGCCTTAAAACTTTACGGAATAACTTAGAACTAGGTTCCCTTTCCTATTTGTAGCACCGTTCTCCACCTCCCGCCGTTCCGGACATGGCGTGTTGGGTGGTGGTCCCCAACGCCGCAATCGTTGTAGCGTTTGGCGCTCCGTTCTCTCTGACTACCCCGCTAGGGATAAAGCGTGAAGCTAAGTTAAGTTGAGGTTCCTTTGCCTACTCTGCTATATACAACATGAAGCAGAAAAAAAGTTATGTTATTTAATAAACTTGGATATAATTAATGAATTTGGTTAAATTGTCTTAAATATTTATGTAAGGACATCATTTCACATTGTCGCTAAATGGTTTTCTTACATACAACAAGCTTAAACAAAGGAAATTCTTGAACAAAACAGAACGATGACCACCAAAAAGAATATAGTAAAGCGTATTGCAGATCTCGCGTGGTTGACCCTTGTCACTCAATATAAGCCCAAAGAATTTAAAAACGTACACACTACAATACAATACATAAGTAAATAAATAAATATTTTCATATTTTTTTATCAGCTTCGCACTGTGTACCCGCACACAGCAGTGTAGGCAGAGGGAACCTAGTGTTCAGACACTCTGTTCTCCATTTTCCGCCAAATTATGAAGGCATTACGTGTTGAGTGGCGAAATTCAACGTCGTGCTTTTCCTTTACACCAGAGGAAATGAGAATATAAATTTCAATAAAAAAATATTTTCCACAAGTGGGGATCGAACGCACAACTAGTCGCGTTGAAAGTCACACTTTGTGCCCCTGCGCCACGACTGGTCTCATATTTCATTAATTAATACATATATAAATTATTTTAATTAAACTGGAATATATTATTCTTAGAATTTTTTTTTGCCTGGAATGTTCATATAGGTACAACATATTATTATAGTTCTTAACAGTACTTAGGCTCCTATTTATAAACCATTCTAAACTCTAAGATCGATCTTGAGATTCCGTTATTATTCACAAATTATATACCTATCTATTAATGAAAACGGTGTCTCAAGATGGATCTCAGACCTGAGAGCTATTTATTGATATGAGCCTTAGTTCTTAATATATTATCTGAACATTATACCTAACTTGGCTGTTTTGTTTTAAAAAACAAAACCTGTATAGGTACATATTACTATTAGTATCTACTCACAAATTTGTTTTAAAGATAATATTTCAAGCGATTTTCGTTTTGAGATTACTTATAGCCAAAGCTTTGATAATAAAATGTGAATATTTACTTACCTTAACAAGTTCTTCTTCTTAATAAAGAAATATCTTGTTACATTAAATATGGTTATAAATATTAAAGTGTATCGAGGCCAGTCGTGGCTCAGAAGCACAAATGTGTGACTAAACGCAATAGGCTGTGATTTCAATTCGAGGTGTTTAATACTCTATTTTCATTTCTTCGCTCTGGTGTCGAGGTAAAGCACAGCGTTGAGTATCGCCACTCGATCCCTCCAAAATTTGGCGGAAGATGGAAAATGGAGTGTCTTAACACTAGGTTCCCTCTACCTACCCTACTGGTGCGTGACACAGAGCAAAAAAAGTAAAAAAATATATATTTAAAATGAAAACAATAGTATTTATTTTTTGCCATTGTACGTTGCTTCCAACTGTCTAGCTGTTACTTGTTACTGATATAGCCCCTGCCTACCGGAGCGCGTAAAGCGATTGTACTAAGCTGTATCTTTATATGTATGTAATTTTATATGAAATGAAATCTAGCTTTGTTTGTCATTACTATAGAAAGATACAATCTTGCTAAATATATATATTTTTTAATTTCCACGACGTCGCGACAAACAATGGTTGTAAAAAAATACAGTCGAATTGATAGCCTCCTTTTCTTACATTAGTCGGTTGAAAAGAGGACATTCGTTTTCAATTACATATCATACCTTACCGTATGCTGCTACTGGACAATTATTATTATTTATGTTAGCTATACGCTGTAATCCTCACATAGCAAGATATGCTGAGGAACCTGGGAACCTAGATTCACAATATAGAATTAATTGTGTAAATACACAACATATGTAAACAACCAAAAACATCTGTGGAAACCGATAAAATAACATTAATAAATGCAAAGATAAATGGTACTTTTAAAATATAATATAGATCTCCCATTCTTTTGTCGGTGAACACGAGAACGACGCATTGCTTAACATTTAACTTGGCTCTCATTTCACATTTATGTTTTTGATCGGATAAATCAATATCAAATATCATTGCTTATTAAAACCCGATTAACTCTAAAATAATAAAAGCCGGAAATTGAATACATGACAGGAAATTACTTATTGCTTTGAAACGTCGTCGTATATACAATTGATTGTTTGACTCTATAAAATATTTATTTAATAAATTGAAGTATTAACAACTACAATACTATAAATTTATACCGTTCATTATTATTTTACATTTATTTTTGATATAGCATGGTAGGCAGAGGGAACTTGGGAACCTAGTGTGAAGACACTATCCCTTCCTATTAGGACACTTCCGTTTTCTGCCAAAATCTGAAGTCATTGCGTGATGAGTGGCAGAGTGAAGAAATTAAAATATTTAATATTTAATTTCTTCGAGTGGGAATCGAACCCACATCCAGTCGTTTTTACAGTCACGCTTGTTCCCTGTGCCTCAAACCATTTTTTTATCAAAAATATAACCACATATATATCTGGCTGGAGTAGCGCCAGTATCTGCCCTCGGGCTTTGGCAAATTGTCATTTATTTCGGCGCTTACCTACCAACCACAGTTCAAAACGTTGAACATATTTTTTTTATCTTTTGTCGTTTACGAGTTAGTACCAATAAAATATATATATAAAAAAGAAAATAACAATTTTATTTGTTTTCCTCTGAATCGAATAATTTAATATATTGTTTTTTTATTGTTCCAATTTAAAATGAACAAAGTTTGTGTATTTTTAAATATTTTTGTGTATGTCTTTTTCAAGTAATATTACCTAAATACTAGATTATTTAGAGTTAAACATGTGCAAATAAATGAGTAATATAAATATATTTTGTATATGATTGTGAGTATATATAATTACCATATTTACAAAAAATAATAAGAGGCCAGTTGTGGCGCGAGAGGCACAAAGTGTGACTGTAAAACCGACTGGTTGTGGGTTCGATCCCCACTCGAGGAGAATATTTACTTAAATTTATATTTCCATTTCCTCGCTCTGGTGTCGAGGACAAGCGCGGCTTTAAGTTCTGCCACTCAACAGCAATGCCTCCAGAATTCGGCAGAAAGTGGGGAACGGAGTGTCTTAACACAAGGTTCCTTCTGCCTATCCTGCAGTGTGCGGGATACATGAAGCTGATTGATTTATTTATTTTAAATATAAAAATTATGATCATCTTATGATATTTTTTTTGTTTTTTTTTTAAAATCGTGCATTAGTGATCTTGAAACTTTCCACACACTGCCAACTAACTTCCTATCCAAAGCCATCTAAAGCATTAATAAATGTTTCACGCATTGACTACTGTGCAAACCTAAACTTACCTAGGGCCGCTTTTGCTGTGGTACACTGAAATAATATTTTTTTTATTAATTTTCATTTATAAGAATATATGCATAATTTTTAAATATTTCGATTAGATTTTATAATAATATAACGTGTTTTATAATTAGTATTAAATAAGATGCAACACAATAAAAGATAAGTTTAATAACTTTACAGGCCAGACCATCATAGCACGGAGGTACAAGCGTGCGACTTTAAACACGGTAGATCGTGAATTCGATTTCCACTCGAGGAAATAAAATATTTCATTTGTTCATTTCCTCGCCTTGGCAACGAAGAGCGTTAAGAAACGCGGCGTTGAGTTCCGTGAATGGCTTCCAGAAGTAGGCCGAAAATGAGAAACGAAGTGTCTTAGTAATAAATTTCTCTATGCCTTCACTGCCGTATGCGGGATACAACGTTAAGCTAAAAAAAAGCAGTCGTGGCGCAGGAGCACAAAGTGTGACTGTAAAACCGACTGGTTGAGGGTTCGATCTCCACTCGGGGATATGAAATATTTACTTCAATTTATATTTCCATTTCTTCGCTCTGGTGTCGAAACAAAGCGCGGCGTTAAGTTCTGCTACTCAACACGTAATGCCTCTAGAATCCGGTAGAAAGTGGGGAACGGAGTGTCTTAACACTAGGTTCCCTCTGCCTACCCTGCTGTGTGCGGGATACAGCGTGAAGCTGATTAATTTATTATATGTCTATATTTAAAATATATTTATAGATACTAAGTAAAATTGTAAAACGATGAATCACAAATAAATTTTAAGCAAGAATTTGAAATAAGCTTAAATTAAGTTTCGTTAGAATTCTGGATTAATGACAGTTTGTTTGTTTAAGGTACAAGTACAACAAATATAAAAATGGGCCTACGATGTTATTGTAGCTGAAACATGAAGCATATTATATAAGTAAGTAAATAAGTATGTTTATTTAATACAGAGGAACCACCCAAATTATGTTAATTTTCCATAGAAGAATGCTAAATTATTATTTCATTTTTATTACAACTTTTCAGGCCAATCTTGGTGCAGAGACACAAGAGTACGACTGCAAGCGCTACTGGTTGTGGTTTCGATCCTCTCGACGAAATGGAATATTCCATAATTGAAAGAAATATTCTAAATCTTATTTTACAAATATTTACCTCCTACTAATTTACCAACGAATATAAACGGTTAATACAATGCATAAGTTCACTATACACAATTATTTTAATATATTGTTTTAGTTGAAATATCCAGTTTTCTCCATACATACATCTCCTAATATACATATAAAATAGCCACTGCCCGTACATGCAGATTAGTTGTTCTACGTTGTTTGCTATCGGACTAGGGGCAACTACAATTTAGGTCGAACAAGTTGTGGCAGTGACTAAATACAGTTTGCTTCACATTGTCGAGTAGAGGAGCCAATTATTCATGGATATTAGTACTCGACTGGCTTATGATATCAGTTGTTAGTCAATTTACTCCTTATCAATATAAGGCCAAAGGTAAGCCTTTTTTACAGTCACGATGGGTGTGGATTCGATTTCCACTTCGGTTTGTTCATAAGAGTTAACTTTTTGCAGAATTGATGCTACTGACGTTTTTATGTAACTTGACGATTTAAAAGTGCTTGTGATATTAATTTAATTTGATTAACAACAATATTGATTTATGTATAATTTTATTGTTATCAAAATTGAAATCGTAAGCCAAATATAAATAATAGTAAAATAAATTGCAGGCATTGCTTGTTGCAATCAACAAAGCATTTTTTCTATTTATTACATTTATAAATAGAGAAACAGAGAGAGATAAGGCCAGTGGTAGCGCAGGGGCTCCAAGTGTGACAGTAATCGCGACTGGTTATAGAACGGAGTGTCTTAACACTAGGTTCCCTCTACCTACCCTGATGTCTGCGGAATACAATGTAAAGCTGATTTGATTTAAATAAATATTTTTGACAATATGGCCTATAAAGCTAGTAGTGGAGAAGCTTAAGCCCGCATTCGCGTCAACTGACGATGCAGACTAATAGGCTTGGGGGCTTTGTTTGATATGCAAAATACGTTAACCCGATAACTTTAATAAGAAATTAATTGAGAAAATATATTTTATGCCTCTTGTGCTATGTATTTTAATAAAATTTATATATCTATGGAATATGTATATATAAATTTATATTGAAATGGAATTGATTGTGTGATAAAATTCTGAATCTTGAAATCGAAATTGACCTGAAAATCGATATAATGTTTAAACTTTTTCAATCTTTAAATCTAAAAAAGAGAATAAGTTCTATGAGTTCTTTTTGAAATTAGAAGATTAAAATACAACGCCTTTTGAATGTAGGCGTTCCTGCATGTACTTAAAAAATATAGGTACATGTAAATCAAAAAATTAAATAAGCTTCACGCTGTATCCCGCGCACAACAGTAGGCTACTAGAGAGGGAACTTAGTGTTAAGACACTCTATTCGCGGAATTCTGGAGGCATTATATTTTAATTGGCGGAACTGAACGCCGCGCTTTGCCTAGATACCATAACCAAAAAACTGACATATACAATTTTTATTTAATAAAAATTTCATTTCTCCGAATGGGGATCGAACCCACAACCATTTACAGTCACACTTTGTGCCCCTGCGCCACGACTGGCCTCATATATACGATACAGCTTAAATACCCTGCTGTGTGCGGGATACAGTGTGAAGCTAATTTTTTATTTTATTTTTGAATTAAATAACATTTCACGAAATTATTTTTTTTACAGTTACTGCCCTAAATATAACCACAAAGTTTCTTTTATTACGCGTCTCCATCCCTATTTAGATATACGTCCTGAGTTATGCGACATTAAACTGTTAGATTTACTTAGTAAAGTATTCCGGCGTGTTTTCCTTGGGAAACTCTACCAACTGCAAAATAGGCCGTTTCGTTCTATTTGTTTATAAACTTTCGAACAAACTTTGAACGAGATCAAATAAGATTTAGATTTTCAGTCCAAATTGAAATAAAATAACTTTGCTTTGTTCTCTCGAAAATGAAACTAATGTTTGTATTAGAAATTTCAACAAATAGTTGAAGAGTTTTTGAAAATGATTACTACAACAACAATATCTCTTCTCTATCTCTATATCTTATAAAATAAGAACGATTTTTTTCTCTGTCTGGCCTTTCTACGTTATCTTCTTCTAAACCACCCAACGGATTTTGATGCGGTTTTCACCATTATGTAGAGTATTTCTCAGGGAAGGATGATATATGGTTTATTATATGTATATTTTATTGTAGTTTGACATAAATATGATAAATGTGTATAAAGTCCTACCCGTTCAGACACTTTCACGCATGCGCTGCTTT
>JAATLQ010036556.1:0-39945 GCA_013421005.1 Heliconius erato x Heliconius himera | reverse complement strand
TGGGGAACGGAATGTCTTCCCAGGTTACCGGTGTGGGATACAGCGTGAATATATCAGCTTCACGCTATATCCCGCACACAGCAGGGTAGGCAGAGGGAACCTAGTGTTAAGACACTCCGTTCCCCACTTTCTGCCGAATTCTGGGGGCATTGCGTGTTGAGTGGCAGAACTCAACGCCGCGCTTAACCTCGACACCAGAGCGAAGAAACGGAAATATAAATTTAAGTAAATATTTCATCCCCTCGAGCAGGGATCGAACCCACAACCAGTCGGTTTTGCAGTCACACCTCGTGCCGCTGCGCCACGACTGGCCTCAACACTTACAGCATGAAGCTAAAAAAAAATCTACATGCATTAGTGTACTGAATCTCGTAGTCTACTACTACACGTTTGAAAAATCCACAAATTTCACTCAGCTTAAAACTTAGTTAGAATAAATTGTTAGCACTCTAGGAACAACTTGCGAGAATATTAAACTTAGTAAAGACAAAGTATCCACAGAGAGAGGATGTAATTTCACTATTTGTACCGTATGAAGTGGAATATAAATGTGATGCTTTTATGTGTTTACGTCACTATCCATTATTTGAAATATATATTTTTTTATTTTGTTATATTTATTGGTCGCTGCTATCAGCGACCAATAAAATTTGGTATTATTTTAAAAATGTTTTACTATTAAAACATTTTTACATTTAAAATAATACCAAACATACAAATATATACAAAGTATCACATGAGGTGGGTAGGGCAATCTTCTTCTTCTCTAATCTTCTATCAAAGTCAAAGTTTAATAATTTTATTCAAAATAAAAAGTTACATGCTTAATTTTAATATGCTTAATTTTTTGAACGTCAAATTTACCACTAGTTCACTAAAACTAATGCCTCCGACCTGATAGGTACTTTTCGTTCACTTATATACATAATTTTTTTTTAAATATGATTAAAAAATAAAGAAAATAAAAAATAGAGAAATTAATACTTTAAAATAAATATTTTAAACAATATTTTTTCTAAGAATAAAAATAATATGTTATTATCTCTACAGACCGCAAGGAAGCAGCGATAATGAGATGTCATCATATGCGATCTTATCTTAAAATTGGATGACATACAGTGAATACTAAACGAAAACGACGTTTGTATGTACGGAGAGCTATCGGAATATCTAAAATCATTTATTTTATGGTAATAATCTGTAGTGGTTCAGGATATTAGTAGTTTATATGGATATTAGTAGTTCACTTTTTGCTTAGTAACATTTAGTGTTCGAAGTAGTTGTTGATTTTAAAGTAATATTATTTAGTTTTTATTAATTTTAGATATTTTTTAGATAACTAGAAAAATATATATAACAATTTTAACTCAGTGATATAAACTCGCGCCTCGTGGATTCCATCCCAGCGCCCTAGTCACTTAGAAATTATTATTATAAGCTTGTATTAAGATACATACTTCAATTTATTTATGTATTTTTATACAAATACATTTAAAAATTTCCGCGAAATATTTATTATATTTCAAAACTATTACATTGTACGATTTATGGGGAAGACAAGTAGAAATGTAGCTGGTATGTAATTTTATATATTTTCAGTTGTTTATATAGACATTACAATGAAATGATGATACGATCATTACGATTGAATGGATCGATAAGTAATACATACAGGACTACCGACTATGTCTAGCCAGAACAGGAAATTGAAAATATCCTTTTATGTATACATAAGTATAATTCATAGAGATGATCGTAATACTTCAAGTGTCAATCTAAATTTATTAACTTCATCCAAAATTCATCAAGTTTCTAATAAAAAATCAAATGCAATCAGATAAAATATTAACACAAATACAAACATAAAAAATTGCAGGTACTAGCGAGGTACTAGCGAGAAGAACGTGCTCAACTGGTTTGGGCACGTCGAATGAAAGAGTGACGAATGAAACGCAAAAAAGATTTATGAAGGAAAAGTGAGCAGTAAGAGAGGTAGAGGGACACCTCGGTTGGGCTTCGAAAACATAGTATCAAAGATATTGAAGGAAGGTTATGTAAAAAGCTTGAGGACAACCCGGAGGGCATGTATGAACAGGTTGACGAGAGTGGACGAGGCTAAAGAAGTATGCAGAGCCCGTAACGTTTGGCGCTTCGTTCTCTCTGGCTACCGCGCTAGAGATAAAGCGCGAAGCTAAGTTATTTTAAATCAAGACATGATTTCATTAAACCTACACCTTTCGTATTCATTACAAAAAATATTACCACCAAACCCAATATCTTCAGATACAACCTAAATCTTTATTTGCACTGACGTTATAAAAATTATGCAAATTAAACGATCACATTATATTTCATGCGCGTACATCGTCGTGTTACGCTTTATACGTTTTATGGGATACTTGAGAATGGAGTGTATATATTTATTTTTCTTGATTTTATATATAGAGAAATGGTTTGTACGTGTATGGGTGTTTAAAGAAAGCGTCTGTGGTTCTGTAGATTATTTAAGTTGTAAATTAACAATATTTTTTTAATCTTTTAAAGTGTTGCTCCACACTGAAGGAAGAAAACTATTTTGGAAAATATATAACATTTTGAAATAAGAAGACAACTACAATATATGATTTTTTGTTTTTTTTTTAGCTTTATGCTGTGTCCTGCAAATAGTTGTTTAGGCAATGGGTGTTATGCTGTTAAGACACTTTTTTCTCCGCATTCAGCCCAATTTTTGAGACTGTGCATATTAAATAGTGGAACTCAACGCCGCAGTTTGTCTTTTCCCAGAGTGGGTAAAAAAAAAGTAATTTTCCCGACAAATCAAACGCCACGTACACACCTATTGCATATAAACATGTGACATATAAATAATATAAGAAAAAATATTTTTCCTTACCCGTATATTTTTAAAGTTTTGATTATTTCACTACATAACTCTACACTACACAACTAAATTGAACGCATGTAAATTATTAAGCTATAAAAATACTGCAGATTAATATTTATTGTCAATTCAAGTTATATCAGATATGTACTTTAATTTTATGCCAACTGTTATAGGTTTTTAAAAAAGTTTTTTTGCGAATATATTATAGGGTGGTTCATTATTTTAACATTTCTATTCAGATACAAAGGGAAATAAATATTTTAAAAATCATAAAAATTATAGCATAGAAACTGTATGAGAGGTGCAGGTTTGAATCCCACTACCTTAAAATAAAATTATTATAGATTATACCTAGTTTTAATATTATCGTGAGTCAGTGTAAGTCATTCGATTCTAAAATATCCGCCAAAATTTAAGATGTGAAATGTTGATACGTATGTTAGACACAATAGTTATAGGGATCATGTTATAGGGATAATAGGGATAATTTTATTGGACTTCACGCTGTATTCCGCAAAAGGATTGGATTGGATCGCAGGAAGTGGGAACTTGTGAACCTAGTGTTAAGACAGAGGCATTGATGCTGAGTGACGGAACTCAATGCCGCGCTTTGACTCCTTACCAGAGCGAAGAAATTAAAATATTAAATATTTTTTCCCTCGTGTGCGAATCGAATTCATAACAGTAACCGTTGCATGCTTCTGCTCCTATGCCACGATGATCTTAGTAGATTAATAGGATTGTTGTGTATTCCAATTTAATTCGATAATATCCCGTATTGTTTGTATATATCATTAAATGTGCCATGACTATAGCATAGTTGTATTTATTTAGATTTTATTTATCATTATTTTTTATATTTATCTTGTTTTGTATAATGCAATCTTTACTATTGTAGGTGATTTCTCACGCAGTAAATTTTACTTTAATAATTATACCTTGGAGTTATTATAGATGAGAATATCACCTGGAAGAATCATGTACTAGCTTTAAGTGCCCGTGTTCGAAAAGTAGTATACATTTTCAAGCAACTAAGATCTGGCGCTAGTATTGAAATTGCCTAGATGGTTTATTTCGCACTTGTCCAATCGATTCTTACTTACTGCATACCAGCTTGGGGTGGTGCAGCTAAATCAATCCTACTTCCACTAGAAAAAGCACAGAGATGCATACTTAAGGTTATGACATCTAAACCTACCCGTTTTCCAACTGCCGAACTATACGCCATTTGTAAAGTTTTAACTGTCCGTCAACTATTTGTACTTCGCTCTATTTTACGGAGACATAGATTCACCCCTTTTGATCCGCAGACTATTAGCAGAAAACGCAGAGTTGATAAGATTTGCTTAATAGAGTTCCGACGCAAAGTCTCTTCAAATCGCCAATTTTATTACCTAAGTCCCATATTATATAATAATATAAATTAAGAATTAAAAATATATCCCCTAACA
Source organism: Heliconius erato x Heliconius himera (assembly GCA_013421005.1). Taxonomy (NCBI): domain Eukaryota; kingdom Metazoa; phylum Arthropoda; class Insecta; order Lepidoptera; family Nymphalidae; genus Heliconius; species Heliconius erato x Heliconius himera. Next base: position 35,610 of record JAATLQ010036556.1, on the reverse strand, counting down.
TTGCATCAATGTAAAGTAAAATTATCCGACTGGTTATTAAATTTAGATTATGATCAGACAGAGAACCTATTGGTCATGTAGTTTGATATCGAGGGATTCATCATAAGTATGCACACACGCACGCACGCACGCACGCACGCACGCACGCACGCACGCACGTACGCACGCACACCCATATACATCACATAACCTTCACGCACATCAACTACTCTAATAATGTTTCAGTTGTATACTATATTTTTTAATTAATTGTTTGTTACAGTATAATTGCATGTCTATTATTATTATTATTATTATTTATTAATTTGTTCAACTTTAAACAATCTTTGTAATGTATTCAGTTTACTCATACAATTTTATGAAACGACGCTTGTGAGGCGGGCGTTACTAACTGCCACACAGTTTGTAACTAATGCGGTTATTATCGTTATAAATTATTATTTTGTTTGTAATTTTGATATGAATAAATTATTATTATTAAAAAAAAACAATATATTTTTATAAATCTTTCCCGTTATTACATTATTGACTGAAAACGCATCACTGATATTTCGCGGTGTAGAACGCTGAAATTTAGCTTGTATGTTTCTTGAAGAGGAGGAGAGGGTACTTAAAAAGAATTATCCGAAGTTCGTATTGGAACAATTATAATCGGGTTCTTACATTTTATAGAACTTGCAAACGATATTTCGGGCGGCCGATAGTATAATATACAAGGTGGCTTCGCACCTTGATACAAACATAGGTATGTATATTGTAAACTGCAGTACAAGCATAGGAAGACTTCGTTATCCTAGTGTTGACATTGTATATAGACTGGGATCACTACACTTTATCATGAAATTGAAAAATTTTTACTTTATTATTTTTTTTCCCAAGTGGGATATGAACCCACAATCAACTCATATACTTATTATACATACGATCATTGATTAAATTACATTATGCTAAATATAGATATATACTGTATAAGTGTATTACCCAACGAATCTCATAAACTCAGTGTTAATTGCAGAAGTTTGTAAATTACGTAATGTACACAAGTGTGGAAACTGACCACATTTGATTAAAATTAAGAGAGGTTCTAGAGAGCGGATTGTGTAACCGTAGGGTTCTCATATATTAAGGTTTATTTATTAACTATAATGTTCTATGTATTTAGTGTCCTGCCTAGTAAAGATATAGTAACATTTCTGGAATATGCGTATATATTTTTTTCTCTATCTTATTTCAAGATATTCCGTTCTCGTTTTACACGATCAGAGAAATTGCGTATTGATTGGCGTAACTCAACGCTACACTTTGTCTCGCCAGAGTGGGAAAATGGAATAAAATTAAAATATATATCTAATAATGAATATTTCTTAGAGCGAGAATCAAATACACAACTTAGGTAGGTCCCTTGCCTACCCTGCTGTGTGCGGGATATAGCGTGAAGCTGATTTATTTTTTATTTTTTTTATTTAATGAAACAAATCGTTATAATATTAATAGCAACAATAACGTAAAAAATAAAATAAGATGTACTTAATTAAAAGTAAGAAAATAAAAGCACATTTCATATTGTTGGAGAAATATTTTTAAAATTTTAGAACAGCTTCGTAGTTGTGATGAATTTAATATACTTTTTCTAAGTTATTATACAAGTTAATGTGATTTTAAGTCAACATTTCAAAATTTAGAATTCTTAACGATCATAAATCAATACTACCGTTCGGAAAACACTTTAAGTGCTTGTACGTGCTTAGAAACATGTGTTCCGAAGCGAGGACATGCGAGGAACGTATGTAACTCTAGTAGAAAGCTTTTACTGGACGAAATTCTTTTATATATTAAATAGCATTGGAATTTTTTCAAGGAGAAATTATTTTTGAAGTACGTGTAAGTAACTCGACGCCGGTCGTGGCGCAGAGGCACAAAGAGTGATTGTAAAATCAAGTGGTTGCGGCTTCGATTCCCACTCGAGGAAATGAAATATTTATTTACATTTATTTTTTCATTTCTTTGCTCTGGTGTCGAGGCAAAGCGCGGCGTTAAGTTCCGCCACTCAGCACGCAATGCCTTCAGAATTCGGCGGAAAATGGGGAACGGAGTGTCTTAACACTAGGTTCCCTCTGCCTACCCTGCTGTGTGCAGGATACAGCGTGAAGTTGATTTAATTTGATTTGATTTATTTTTTGTAAGTAACTCGCGTAAATTTTCGATTTACTTTGTGATCGGATAATAATTGAATTCATGAGTATTATCAATTCATTCATTATTTACCGAGGTAAATGTTATCAGGATATGATAAAAATTGATTTATACCGCAATTTTATATTATAGTTTTATATATTATAGTTTTGATGTTTTTTTTTTTTATTTTTTTTTCATTTGAGTTTCTATTGTTAGACAAAGTTTCAAATAGATAATTTAATATAATTAAATTTTAATTATAAAAGTTTTCCAGTCCAGTTTAGTCCAAATAATTAACCATAAAATCCTGAAAAACAATGATGTCTTTATCCATTTTTTTTCGTAAGTTTTGTTTATCGTCTCGCGTATTTAGTATCGCATGGGGCAGCCAAACGATATCTACAGTATATCTAATTTCACTACAATATTGTAACATAACATACCCTACCTAATAAGCGGTGGAACTTTGTCAAGTGTACGGTGTCTCATACTAAAAATAAAATAAAAATAAAAAAGTAAATATTTTAAAACATGCTTACTTTTTTTCGTATTACTCTTGTATTACACTCCATATAATTTTCCTTAATTCTATGAGATATTGCGTACTGAGTGGCGGAGCTCAACGCCACGCCTTGTTACCAGAGCGAACAAATGAAAATATAAATAAATAATAATTAATTCCTCCGAGTGGGAATTGAACTCACAATCATTGTGTTTACAGTCACAGACTTGTCACTTGTGTGCCAATAGAAAATGACCAATAATGTATAATCTACGTATTTGAAGGATTTTTTGCGCTTGTATACATAACATATAAAAAGGAAAAGAGCAGAGAAAATTGCCTCTAATCTCTCCATAACCAACAAAGAAGACTCCAAGATAATCTTTTACACAATACTCGGATCAAAGGACAACATTCGTATTCAGGACGTGTTTCCCGGATTTATATTGTGTGAGGGTTACTTCGCGGAATGCTCCAAGATACACTGTTTAGTACTATAATGAGATAAGCTCACTCATAAGAAGTATAAAATAATTCTATACATATAATATATACGCGACAGGTTGGGGGTTCCGTTCCCACCCGAGGCAATGAAATATAATAAATAAATATTTGATGGCGGAAGTCACTGCTGCATTAATAGAAAAATAAAAAAATATTTGTAAAAACAAAAACCCCGACTGCATAAAACTAAAAATAATATTTTCTTTTTAGTTTTATGCAGTCGGGCCTCCAGAATTCGGCAGAAAGTGGGGAACGGAGTGTCTTAACACTAAGTTCCCTCTGCCTACCCTGCTGTGTGCGGGATACAGCGTGAAGCTGATTTAATATTTTTAACATTTTCCTTTTATATTGGTTACGGAAAATGAGGTCATTTTCATTTTAACCAAACAAATAAATTTAATTTATCTTTAGTCATATTTGTTTTGTTCAAAACGCGGTCGGAGCAACTGCGTTATTTACTAAGTTACGCTATTAACACGGTTAACGACACTTGGTGTTACCTTCCGAAAATTTATTATTATTTATAGAAATATTTTGACTGTTGTAGGACGTTGACACAATAGAATTTTACATGTTGAGGCCCAGACTGTTAACGAAGTGTGTAGGTTCGATTTACATTAAGAATTTTGACGTGAATACATCTATAAATTTGTTACCATATGGGGATAATCCAATAAACTTAATGATAACAAAATCGGAGCATACAGTTTGGCCTTGTAGTTACTACTAAACTATCCTCTATATCTAAAATAAAATTATATCATTGGATAGCTAAAGAATCAAAGAATTCATTACAATAAACGAGAACAATGTCGCTTCGCGTGCCGTAAAGTGGGAGGTTTTGAGGTTATTTTGCTGTGAATCGAGACCTTCAATTAGGATAATTTTTGACTCAGGAAAACTACGAAGTTAGTTTAATTTTTAATCGCCAGCTATCGTCAAAATCTATCGATTGTATATCAAAAAATCGTTCAGAGAAGTGACACAGTCTTACTTTTTACGGTATCTATGACAAAATTGACTTCGTTATTGTCATCACTGACAGCCTTATACTGCCCACTGACTCTAGATTCTCTATGGCGTGGAGGAATGATCTTCATTATCCACGCTCTGGCAAGGCACAGTGCAGCATAAAGTTTCAAAAGTAAAGAAAAAGTGTCTTGGCACTAGGTTCTCTCGGCGTACTCATTACTTATAATCACCAAACAGCAGTTTGCTAATTGTAGCGTAAATCTGAAAAATATGCATCAACTTCGTATGGTCAAATTTGCCCACTATTTTAAATCCAACTAGACACAAAAGGGCAATCTTAGAATATTTAGACTATCAAGAGATCTTCTCCGCGCCTTCGACTGATCCTCTCGAGATAAACCAACACGTAGACAAATAAATCCTACGTACTGCGGTCACGCGCGCCCTGAATATTACATATATGCTAGTTCAAATTTATTTTATAGCGAATATTATCGTACGAGAATGCCATTTATGTTACATTTTCACGTTTTTTCTTTGAATTTTGAAAAGGTAGAAGAAGTTAATGTATTATTAAGTGATTCTATTGTTAATTTCTGTGATTTATTGTGGCAGAACTCAACGCCACGCTTTTGCCCCGACACCAGAGCGAAGAAATGGAAATATAAATTTAAGTAAATATTTTATCTCCTCGAGTGAGGATCGAATCCACAACCAGTCGGTTTTACAGTCACACTTTGTGCCACTGCGCCATGACTGGCCTCAATTCCTTAAATTAAAATAAAAGAATGGATCAAATGTTAGTTAACGCTAAGCACTCAGGCTCCTTCTGCTTACCCTGCTATGTGTAGAATGCAGTATGAAGTAAAAAACAAAATATAATCGACATTGTAAAAATATACACAAAATATGAAAAACATAATAGATCTCTTCCAGCCATCCAGTGGAAGTAATTGTGTAAGTAGCAGTATATAAATATATTTATTCAGGGCTAAATATGAATTCACTAACGTTTGGACACATTACCACTACGTTATAATACTCTATTCTTTGATGTTCCTTTTCTCTTTTAACACTCCGGTTAATATCACTATTATAATATTATAGCTAATAACCTAATACAAAACTCTTAAATAAGCTTCTTTATTCATATACAATATTAAATTTCAAAGTGTCTAAGTTTTAAGTAGCATAAGCCTTATAAAGTCATCTCTGCGTCGAGTTTATTAAAATATATTGAAAACTGTAATACATATAAGAACCTTAACTAATTTTGTGTGTTCAAGCAGTTTTGGAGCTATGATAGTTAAAGATTTATTATTTGTTACCTATCACTTGTTATTCCTGTAATTATTTAATTTAACTAAGAGTTTATTTATTGAGTTACTATTTTTGACAGGTTGTGGGTTCGATTCTCTCTCGAGGAAATGAAAAAAAACATAGTTTCGTTTCCTCGGTCTGGCAACAAGGCAAAACGTGTCATTGAATTCCACCACTCAACACGTAACGCTTCCAAAACTTGGCAAAAATTAGGGGATGAAAGTGTCTTAACGAATACGGAGTGTCTTAATATTATACTCCCAAGCTCCTCCTACCTTGTAATGTGTAGTGTGTTGTGTTGTGAGTGTCTCATTTTAACTTACATATGTGGGCAGGTTTATCCCTACTCCGGTCCTCATTTTCCACCTGAGTTAAGTGAGTAAATAAAAAAATAAATAAAGCAGCTTCACGCTGTGTCCCGCACACTGCAGGGTAGGCAGAGGGAACCTAGTGTTAAGACATTCCGTTTCCCACTTTCTGCCGAATCTTGGAGGTATTGCGTGTTGAGTGGCAGAACTCAACGCCACGCTTGTCCTCGACACCAGAACGAGGAAATGGAAATATACATTTAAGTAAATATTTCATCTCCTCGAGTGGGGATCGAACCCACAACCAGTCGGTTTTACAGTCACACTTTGTGCCACTGCGCCACGACTGGCCTTTAAGTGAGTAGATTTACAATAATTCTTATATTGTGTCTACCTACAAATATGTTTTGCTTCAAAATCATAGAAACATTGTAAGTAAAATGTGTCTTCGTCTCACACAAAGAGAAGCCACTTCCATCACACCTGAGGTAGTTTATGTGGACTTCTACTGCTGCTGCAATTTAGTGCCTTTGAGAAAGCTCTCACTAGTTTAGGGGTTAAGATTATTGTGCTACTTTAAGAATATTTTTCTTTGTAGATATTATTGCCACTTTATGAATTCAGAAATAGAAGAAAAGGACAAAAAAAAGGCTAAATGCAGGTCGCACGCGAAGTGTTATTCAACGGGAAGTATAATTTATAAAAATTATATTAAATACATTTTATATAATGTAGCTTAAATATTTTAATAATCATCCTTTTCCCGTGAAATCTAACAGTGAGTATGTTCTGTATATTCACTGTAAGTTTTCATTTCAGGCCAAATTTCATAATTTTGGAATGCGACAAAAAGGAAATATAAACGCTTACATTTTTTGATTGCTTTAATATAGAAGTTTAACTTTCATACCATCTGTCTACACCTTGTACATTGAGGCATTATAATGACGTCAAACGCAATGTCTCTATTGAAAATTGGCGAAGAAATAGATATCCTACAGACCCAGACACCGCCAAATCAGGTGAAGGTTGCTTTATGTACAAAATATTTTTTGTTGTTACAGTGACAGGACTTATATATGGATGCGTAAATCTTTTCATATACTAGAAAAGAGCTGATGATGTATTTATTATAATATAGTTATTAACTAAGAACATCAGTATCAGTTCATTCGCTTGGAAGCTACGATTCCGTAAAGCTACAAAGATACTAAGACTTCTTAGACTTATAACATCCGTTTGGTAAAAAACTTTTCTTAAAATTTGAGCTCCCACGAACTACTACTAATTGCTATATCAACGTAAGCGCAACAAAAATCATTGAAAACAACTCGAAATTCAGAAATAAAATTAATTATTTCGTTCCCATTTCCCTTATTAAGTGCACTTAATTTGAAATTCAACTGTTCACGGAAATTTAACGTCGCTACATACAAACAGAGTGCTTCTAGTTGCTAGCGGTTTTGCATACGCAATGTTACACAAACACAGATTTATATTTCAAATTTCTTAACTTTAACTTTGGTGATGCAACGAGATTAAATGTCAGCTAAATATAACTTTATGGTAGACAAGAATGACAAAATGTACTTTTAAGTAAGTAACTTAAATATTTTCTGTAAATTCTAAGTTAATAATTCTGGGGAACGCGATAAAGTCATTTATGCGTTTTTAACTTTAAAAAACTGTATCAACAAAAAAATTATAGGTGAAGCATGAATTGCTTAGCTTAAACCGGTATATGCTGTTTTGGGACAACCGGCCGGTGTATGCGAAAATGAATAAAATTTATGAGGATGCAATTATTCATTGATAGGTTTATATTTTTTACATAGATTTTTTTATCAGCGTCACGCTGTCTTCTACACACAGCATAGTAGTCAGAGGGAACCTAGTGTTATTCTACTCCATTCCTCACTTTCCGCCGAATTCTGAAAGCATTGCGTGTTGAGTGGCGGAACTCAACGTCGCGCTTTGCCTCAGCAACAGAGCGAAAAATACAAATAGAAATTTAAAAAAATATTTCATTTCCTCCAACGAGGATCAAAACCCATAACCGGTCGCATTAACAGTTACACTTGGGCTCATGCGCCACGACTGGCCTCAACTGGAATTTTTATATTGATTAAAAATAAACTTTATAAAAGTTTTTTTTCGGCTTTTATTTCTATAATCACTCACACAAATACACAGCTTAGTTTAAGCCTCGCAATCCGTATGTCTTTTTTGTCAACCGACTTTACATTCGCTGTTCACGATTGGAGTCGTCAGTCATGTGAACTTTACAAAACAGTAAAAAAATTTGAATACGAATTTTGCGCTGTATGAAATCAATATAGTTCGGTTTATTGGAATAGTTCCTGTAAAGGCGACATGACATTTTTTTTTTATTTTAGGGTCTATACTTTTCACTCTTATTTGATACTGTGTTGAGTTTGAGGGAGCGGGAATATCTAAATAATTAATTTCCTCCAGTGAAAACTGAACTTACGACCATCGTGCTTACAATAAAGTTTCTCACTGCACCAGCTTCGAGCGCTTGCCGTCGTCGTAAGTTCAAGCATAGGCAAGGTATTCATTACACAAAGTCTCTGTAAAAAAGAGTGTAAAAATTTTGAAAAGGAAATAAGGAATTCAAGGGTTTATGTGAAAAACAAATTTAATGGAAGCCTAGTTAGTTTAAACATTGGGAAAAATTAGATAAGGATAATACCAGATAGAGTGCGCAAAGAGGCAGAGGCATGTTGAGTGCTGGAACTAAACGCAGTTTTAATTATAAAAAAAATATTTAAAAAAAAATCAACCGGACACAACGTGGGTGGCACATCATTAATTTAATTAACCTAATTGGGGAACTTGCGGCAAACCGTTTGTGATTTTGCATATGTTTAATATATTTTTACATTTCGTTTTGTTCTTCAACAACAACGAACGGTATGTTACTCTGGAAAACATTAATTTTAATTATGTTACAACTTCCGGTATGCATTTTTTTTATAAGCGTTGATGTTTTGATTTTTTTCTATATATAGACATTTTAAAAATACAAATAGAACTATAGCATTCAATGGTTTTTGTGTAATTTTTCTAATAATTAGGCATAAGCGTGTGATTCTAAATCCGACAAGTTGTGGGTTCGATTTACATTCGAGGAAATGTAATATTGAATATTCTTATTTTTCCGCGTTATTGACGAGGCAAAGCGAGTGAGTTTCGCCACACCACACGCAAAGCCCCTAAAATTCGGCGGTAAGGGAGAAACGGAAACTTCTGGGAACGAAGTGTCTTAACAATAGGTTCCCTCTGCCTCCTTTACATGCTATTAAAATGAAAATTTTAAATATTTCATTTCCTCCACTGTCGCGCTTATAGTCACACGCTTGTACTGCGTCCCGACTGGATCACTTATTATATAACCAATAAAAAATATAAACAACATTCTCCAAACCAATAATTTATCATCATACAGATATACCGACACAGTAAAGACGTTTTATAATTTCGCCTTACATTATAAATTGTTATAATTACATGTGTACGATATCATGGTAAGAACACCTATTAAAATAATAAGGTACTTGAGTGGGAGTCTTATTTCTTAGGTTTAATAAAACTGGTTGTTCTATTTATATTTGATTTATACATAATTATATATGTATGTAATAGATACTGTAAGTCTGTTGAATACGATAATTATAAAAAAATACTTGTGCTTTATGTTATTTATTTTTTTATTATAGGCCAGTGAGGCCAGTCGTGGCACAGGGGCACAAAGTGTGACTGTAAAATCGACTGGTTGTGGATTCGATCCCCACTCGAGGAAATGATATATTTATTTACGTTTATGTTTTCATTTCTCGCTCTGGTGTCAAGGCAAAGCGCGGCGTCGAGTTTCGCCGCTCAACACGCAGTGCCTCCTAAACTTGGCGGTAAATGAGGAACGAACTGTCTTAACACTAGGTTCCCTCTGCCTACCCTGCTGTGTGCGGGATACAGCAAAGCTACCTTAATTTTATTTTTTATTATATAAACGCACCTACAAATAAGAGTTGAGGCCAGTCGTGGCCGAGAGGCACAAGCGTGTGACTGCAAACGCGACAGGTTGTGTATTGCTATTTCCAATCGAGGAAATGAAATATATGACATTTTCATTTCTTCGTTTTAGAGTCGAGATAAAGCGCGGCGTTGAGTTCCGCCATTCAACACCCTACGTTTCCAGAATTCGTCTAATAAAAAATTGAGCATTTTGTTTGGTTGAATGCGCTAATCTCAGGAAATACTGCTTTTATTTTAGTTTAACTCTGTATCCTGCATATAGAATGGTAAATAGAGAGAATCTGGGAAGCTAGTGTTAAGACACTCCGTCCCACATTCAGACACTTCCGTTCTCCACTTTCCATCGAATTCTTGAAGCATTACGTATCGAGAGGCGGAAATCAAAGGCGAACTATTGATGCGAATTGAAAAATTATTTTTTTATTGAATAGTCCATTTATCGAGGAACTATATTGCATCGTGTCGTTGCAACCCACCATATCTGCGGTCAGAGTTATCTTCTGCCTTTACAAGATGCCACGTATCTTATATACTTCTTAGTTATTCCCTTTGATTATGCAGGTGAAACCGCAAGCAAAAGCTAGTTCATTATAAAAAGAAATTTGCTTAATAAATCGATCTAATTACAAAGTAAAAATTACGACCAAACAGTGTTTGTATATAAAATGTATGAAATTACACTACTCCTGATATAAATGGTTAAATTATGCTGTATTTGTGCTTATTATGTTTACTGTCACTAATGGCTGTAATCGAATAGAGTCATGTATAAAGTTATCGATACAAAGTGGCGTAAGTTAAGAAAATCATTAAAAAAGTTCTAGTGGAAGGCCGTCTGTGCGTAGGGGTAAAAACGTGGCAGTGTAAACGCGACGGTTGTAGGTTCGACTACCGCTCGGGAACATGAAATATTTTCAATTCCTCGCTCTAGTAACTAAGCAAAGTGCAATATTGAATTCCGTCACTTAACAGGTTATGCCACGAGAATTCAGCAGCTGAAGTGAAGCTGAAAAAAAAGAAGATAAAATATATGTAAATAGCCTAAAATTACCAAATTCAAAGAAATATTAGTTAGGTCTCTTTTATACTAATAACCTTAAATGTTTCATTATTTGTATTTTAATTAAAACGGTTCCAATAATAAACAATGGGATCGGTGTATGCCCGAATATTGATTATAGTCAATAGACTAGAAATGGATGATCTATTTTGTAATAATATACTAATTTATACCTTTCACTCTTTATTTCGATAATAATATTGAAATTGCTCATATTAAAATATATTTTCACTGTAGGTATGAATGCAAAATATTAATTTAATTTTAATTCAGCTTTACGCTGTTTCTCGCATATAATCTCAACTAAGTCGAAAGAACCTACGGTGAAGACACTTCGTTCTTCACATTGTATCCCACATACTGCAGTTCATCAAATTTACCGAGTGATTCCGTGTTGAGTGTTGGGTTTCAATAGCGAGAAAATTAATATAAAAAAAGTAAGAAGTGAAAAAAAGATATTTTTAACAAATTTTTCATTAGTTTAGATGTTAGCAACAACTTGAATATACATGTAAAGTTAGCTTATAATTGAGATATACTTTGTAACAAAAATATTTAAAAATGTTTGTAAATTATTGTGGTCTTAGTATGTAACGTTGGCTTCCTAATAAATAAATAAATAAGTTATTCTTCCGAGTGGAAATCTTAATCACAACGCGTTTACTGTCAAATAATAAGTGCATTATAAACAAAACATAAAACTCGACCACCTAAATGAATACATCCAGTAACACTCACGCCATCAAGACAAACAGAACGACGTATCATTTATCAAAATCGGTTCACTGGTTTAACAACAAAGGAACGGACTTACATAAATAAAATTGAAACAAATTTATTACATATATTTTTTTATGGAAAAGACAAGGCAAACGAGCGTTCGGGTCACCTGATCGTAAGTGATTACCGCCGCCCACGACCCCGTGCAACACTAGAGGAGCTACAGGTGCGTTGCCGGCCTTTAAGGTGGGTTGGGCGCCGGAGCCCGGCATTACCTGATGCGAAACGCAGTGGCATAAAGCCACTACTTAACACCAGTTTTAAATGCCGGGGGTGGCAATGATCCGGTCGAGTCTGCCCATGCGTGTTGCCATTGCTGGCGACGTGACTCTACCACACGTACTTTAGTCGCCTCTTACGACACCACCAGTACCAGGATGATCCTATTCTAGGCCGGCATCACATGGCACACAAATATAATAGTTTTGCTGAGTACAACTTACAACCACCACGTGTAAGTTGGATGCTGTCACACTGCACCACGGTGGCCTCAGATAAAACTTACGACGAAGATAATTAATTAGCTTCACGCTATATCCCGCATAAATCGGAGTAGGTAGGGGGGACATAGTCTTAAGACTCTCCGTTCTCTATTTCCCGCTCTACTCTGAAAGCATTGCGTGTTGAGTGGCAGAATAGCCGCGTTTACAGTCTTATGCTTGTGCGCCACCACTGGCCATGATGGCATATGTACATTAATAATATAAATGATTATTGTACCTTCATTCCATATGAAAATGAAAGGAATTTCGAAAACTTCAACACATCAACTTCACAATAGTAAAAACTATTTTAATTAAAATCAACATTGTATTGATAGTACGAAGTATCTAATATAGTATACGATAGTAAAAAAACGTTTCAATTTGAACTAAACCACTTTGCTGTTAATCATATTACTGTTATATAATTTTTGTTTGAAAAAATTACCGCGATGCCGTCGTGGCACAGCAGTACAGCTGGCTGACAATGCGACGGTTGCGGTTTCGTTTCGTTTTAAGTTTTTAATGTCTCAGCTTTGGTAAGAGTACAAAGTGCAGCGTTGATTTCCGCTACTCGCAATGTCTCAGTAATTGAGTTCTTAATACTGGATTTCCTTTGCCTACCCTGGACACGGAGTACATCGTAAAGTTAAAAAAAAACGTACGTACATTACATTACACGTATGTACGTTTGTTTTTTTTGATAGCCTATAATATTTATTAAAAAACTTAATTATTATGTTACTGTTCATATTTATGTGGATTTACCATACATATTGTTCATATAAATTTCCAAAGAGTAGAAAAACCATCATAGTGCAGTGGGACAGTAAACAAAATGATTAAGAGAAAAAGAAATACAGGAATATGTTTCGTTAAATAAATATTTTTTATAGCTTCACGCTGTATTCCGTAGGTATAGCAGGATATCTCGAAATTTAGGCTGAAAGTGGAAAACAGAATGAAAAAATAATTTTAAATACCTGTACGTAACCAAAGTACCAAAACTATTTGTTAACAAGGTACCAAAATTCAATTTTGCTAATTTGAAAATAAATATATAATAATAATAACTTTATTTAAACACCTTATATAGTATACAACAATTGGTTGAGGTACTGTCCTCATAGATGGGTTACAAAATAGCCCGTGATAAAGAGGAACAGTGCTGTATCCCACGGGGGATGATAAAAAAAGTGTTATTATAATATACGCAAGTAACAAGTCTTAATGTGCATCTATTATAACCTAAGTTTCCTTACATTTTTAAATACTTTGGTGAGTGTATAGGATGTGTGTATATATTGAACTTGAAACTGCTACCAAAAATGCATTAAAAGCTTACATAATTGTTGGAAGCTAAATTACAAGCTTTGTATGGATCGTAAAGTTTAAGCGGAAGTAAATACAAAAGTTATTGTTGGATGAAATTTGATGAAAACACATAATGGTCTACTTTTTGGTGACTCATAAACTCAAGTGTCATTCTCTAAGTGAGTGTGTTTTTATATGTCACATAATATTATGATGATATACCTATTAATAGAACAAAATATTATTATTTCTTGTAATGATCTTTAATCATTTTGATGGATGCCCTTTGAAATAAAAGTTTCATTACGAAGCGCAGGGCCACACAGTGTGACTGTAAAATAGACTGGTTGTGGGTTCGATCCCCATTCGAGGAGATTGAAATATTTACTTAAATTTATATTTCCATTTCTTCGCTCTCGTGTCGAGGCAAAGCGCGGCGTTGAGTTCTGCCACTCGACACGCAATGTCTCCAGAATTCGGCAGAAAGTGGGGAACGGAGTGTCTTAACACTAGGTTCCCTCTGCCTACCCTGCTGTGTGCGGGATAAAGCGTGAAGCTGATTTATTTTGATTTATTTATTTTTATTATTTTTTTTCTGGGTTTGTTTGGACATAACTGCTAACACTCGGGGAACGAATATTTTGTAATTCCTCAGACTGGCAATCAACACTCATATCTAGATAAATTGCGGTGACTGAGCAACGAAATGTCATCAGTTTTTCCACTCGACACGATATCTCGATAATTGAGAGTATAGTAGTTAAGTTTCATAGCATTAAACTTCTTCTGCTAGGATATCAGCAGGATATAGCATAAAGCTACAAAAACGGGAAAAAACGGGATGACCGGGTCTCTTCTCTATCCCATGAAAATAAAAATAATATAATTTTTCGTACACAGCAGGGTAGGCAGTAGTAGGATATTTGTGTTGTAGTCTTTTTTTTAATTTTTGCACATTTATAGCTAGCTAGAAAGTGGGGAACGGAGTGTCTTAACACTAGGTTCCCTCTGCCTACCCTGCTGTGTGCGGAATACAGCGTGAAGCTAATTTAATTTAATTTTTATAGCTAGTTAGTGTTGGTCCATTCTTTTGCTATAATTAGATTATGATTTTTTTTAAATATTAGCTTCACGCTGTATCTGTTGTATGTTGCGTTACAAAAAAAAATCTGTAACATTAAATATTTTTCCGGTAGGGACTTGTTTTTCTTTTAAAATCTTTGTTTTTACCTTCACAAAGGAAACATAAAATCCATTCCGTCCACTCGCATTACCATTTGGCTTTGAACTGAAAAGCGGAACTACAGTCATTATTTAGGAAAAACTTAACAAGTTATTTTTGGAGGTTTTGTTATCTCATTATTATCAAGTTTTGTTACCTACTTTGTAAATTAGTGAAGAGCAATTGCAGTAGGTACAAAATAGAAAAAAATAACCTTAAAATGGAAATTTGTATTTATATTACAGAAAAAGTAATATAAACATAAATAACAAAAAAAAAACATTTCGTATAATGAACCTTCTTTTATAAATTATATTTTCAAGTTCAAAATTTAGTTTTATAGTAAAATTTAAGTTTAGTTATTTAAGTTTCAGTGACCAAAAGTTTATTATCGCAATTAGATATTACTTGAGGCCAGTCGTGGCGCAGTGACACAAAGTGTGACTGTAAAACCGACTGGTTGTGGGTTCAATCCCCACTCGAGGAGATGAAATATTTACTTAAATTTATATTTCCATTTCTTCGCTCTGGTGTCGAGGGAAAAGCGCGGCGTTGAGTTCTGCCACTCAACACGCAATGCCTCCAAAATTCGGCAGAAAGTGGGGAACGGAGTTTCTTATGACACTAGGTTCCCTCTGCCTACCCTGCTGTGTGCGGGATACAGCGTGAAGCTGATTAGATATCACTTGAGGCCGTCGTCGTGGTGCAACGTATGGCAAGCGTGCAGTCACTAGATATTTAATATTTTTATTTTCTCGCTCTGGTAGCGAGGTAAATGTTTCAAGAATTCGGCAGAAAGTGGGGAACGGAAGTGTCATAAAGTTAATAAATAGAGTGTCTTTAACGGAGTGTTGTCAAAAATTGTTGTATTTAATAGAAATATGTTCACTTACTTCATAAATCTATCTAGGTGCGCGCGCACGACAATATTCGTTTTCTCGCTCTGATAGACAGAGAGTGGCGTTGAGTTCTGCCACGTGACGTCAAAAAAAATAGCGGAGAGTGGGGAACATTTCTTAGCACTAGGTTCCCTCCGCTTTCGCATAGGGAGTAAAGCGTGAAGCTGTTTTGCTCAAGTAGAAGAATGAACCAATATTCATTTACCCGAAATACACAACTCCGGCCGGTCTTAAATCCGATTGCCTCGTCTTATTTCATTTGCGGTACAAGCAAAGCCTTTTGGCAAACTTTAAATGTCTTCTCAATATTTTAACCATTTTAGTACTTTCAGACTTGCTAAAGAAATAAACTCAATTTTCTAATTTGTTCAAGGCTCAAAATAATTCGTGACTCCAGTGTATTCTGTATTCCATTTATGTACCTAAATAGCAGGGTAGGCAAAGGGAACCTAGTGTTAAGATACTCGGTTTTTTTCACAATTTTTTTCAGGGCCTTGCTTGTTGTGCTGCGGAACTCAACGCCGGTCTTTTACCTTGGTGCCAGAGCGAAGAAATAAAAGTATTAATAAATTCGTTCCCCCAAATGAGCATCGAACCCACAACCGTCATGTTGCAGTCACACTTGTGTCACGGCGGCCTCTACAATTGAAACAGGTACTTTTTTATAAAAGTAAGAGAAACTATGAGTAGTATTCGCCTACGCACTAACAAGCCAAATGAAGCGAAATAGGTTAAATGGGTCGAATTTTAAAAGCAATTTAAAGTTTGCAGGAACAACTTGTTGTGAGTGGTGTTCGAGAGACGTTCTCATATGAAATTAAATTTATACTGAATTAAGCTTAGACTTATTCGAAACTATTTAAAATATATTATATTTATATTATTATACTAATAGTCGCTGTAAAGGTGACAGATTGTGGGATCGATTTCCACTCAAGGAAATGACATGCTTAATATTTTATTCATTTTGATAACGAGGTAAAGCGCGGCGTTGAGTTCCGCCACTATACACGAAATGCTTCCAGAAACCGGCGGAAAGTGAAGAACGGAAGTGTATCCTGCTATACAGGAAATGCAGTATGTAGCTTAAAACATTGTTTTTAGATTTCTCTCTGCTTCCCTTTTTGAGACACAAAAATAAGTAAGGAAATGTGTGAAGATATTAAAAATGGAAACAGATAGACATACATATTTTTCTTATTGAAAGACCATCGCGGCCCAATTGAGAATTATACTCGTACACGCATTATTAGTGGATTCTATTCTTAAGCTTAGAATATTTTAGAGAATAAATCTATTTTGCGGCGTTGGGTTGCGATAATTATTATATGTCGAATTATATTTTATTCAGGTTTACAACCCGTTTGTAACCCGCATACCTAACCTGCTAATCTGCTAAGGTTAGGACAGAGGGAGCCCAATGTTAAATACTCTGTTCCTCACTTTCCATCGAAATCCCAAGGCATTGTCTTTTGTGTGGCGGAACTAACTACCGCCTAAATGTCACCTGATGGTAAGTGATTACCGCCGCCCATGACCCCGTGCAACACAAGAGGAGTTACAGGTGCGTTGCCGGCCTTTAAGGTGGATTCGGCGCCGGAGCCCGGCATTACCTGATGCGAAATGCAGTGGCATAAAGCCACTACTTAACGCCGGTTTTAAATGCCGGGGGTGGTAATGATCCGGTCGAGTCTGCCCATGTGTGTTGCGATTGCTGTAAAATTGCTTCCCCGATTAGAAATTGTCCCCACAACCGTCGTATTTATATTTACACGCTTGTGCCACTGCGCCACGACGGCTATTATACTTTTTTAAAATACGCATTTTAACCTAATGGTGAAAAATTTAAACGTAATGTATATCTGTCTCTTAATAAATTTGGTCAAGCGTCGCAGGTTCAAATCCCGCTACGTTCCAAATTTATATACTTTTTCAAAAAAAAGAAAATTTTTCATAAGCGTGAAGCAACACTTAAAAATGTTTAAAAAACGTTTGTTTATCGCACACATTACAGGAGCATTGCTAAAATAGAAAAAAGAAATTAACCGCGGCTACCTCTTTTGGATATTAATTAGCCCAAACATAAAATGAAAAAAATCTGCATATAACTTTTATTTTAAAACAAACATCAATTTGAATGTTATAAACAACTCAGATTGAGTATCTATCGTGATACCTAAGTCACTCTACGTCGTCTCTTCTAGTTTCAAAGGAAAGTCCTATTTCCAATATAGACGATATTGGATGAACTTTGTTGAGGTAGTTAGTTTTGAATGTAAGATTCAAGAAAATATTTTATACAGGTTGTGAAGAGGCACAAAGTTTAACTGTAAAATCGACTGGTTGTGGGTTCAATTTTCATTCGAGGCAATTTATTTCTTATATTTATTTACATTTATATTTAATTTTTTTTTACCTCTTACATTTATATGTCGAGGCAAAGTGCGGCATTGAGTTCCGTCACTCAACATGCAATACCTCCAGAACTCGGTGGAAACGGAGTGTCTTAACACTATGTTCCTTATGCCTACCCTGCTGAGAGCGGGATACACAGTAAAGCTGAATAAATCTGTTTTGAGCAAGTATTAGTAAGTACTAAATGATGAGATGCCTCAGTCTGAAGCACTACTGGAAAATCCAATAGCAGAAAGCGTCAAACGTGTCATCCTCTTGCTTTATACGTAATCTTCATGATACTAGTATCATCGATACTGTTTTCGAAGGTCAACTGAAACTCGATATGGCCATACCACTTGAGCACGTTCTTCTTCATTCTCACTCTGATATCAATCTTCCCTAGTACCTGTTATTCTGTACATCTTATTGCAGATTTGGTCAGCTAGATTGCCTTTCTTTCATTCTTCTTCTGTAATATCCAGGTTTCGCTGTTGTATAACAGCGTCGGTGCCAGCACTGCATTGTGTACGCATCGTTAACTCTGTTATCGGCAGCAATATCCTTTTCACATCCACTTTTTATCTTCCGTCTCTACTAAGCATATTCTTCAAATATAATTGAGACCAGTCGCAGATTAGGGGCATAAAGTGCTATAAGCGCGACAGGTTGTGAGCTTGATTCCCACTGGAGGAAATTAAATATTTTATTTGCTTTCTTCTTGTATTGAGAAAAAGCATGGCGACAAATTTCAGCGGAAAATGGGGAACGAAGTTTCTTAATACTAGCTGCTGTGAACGGAACACAGTATGGTGATAAAAAAAGAATATCAGAATATACCAAATTATTACAGTTATATTAATATTAGATTAAAGAAAT
The DNA here is from genome assembly GCA_013421005.1 of Heliconius erato x Heliconius himera. NCBI lineage: Eukaryota > Metazoa > Arthropoda > Insecta > Lepidoptera > Nymphalidae > Heliconius > Heliconius erato x Heliconius himera. Next base: position 16,743 of record JAATLQ010036556.1, on the reverse strand, counting down.
AGAAGAGAAGTTTTAATTACTCAGTAGACTAATGACAAACGAAGCAGTAAATAACATAGTAAATTACAAATACACATTGCCTTATTCGAAATTCAGCGAACCAATAACAGTGTTTGAAAAACAAATTAGTTTATGTATTTCGTAATTAATAATATTCGTGGAGAAAATAATTAATTATAAAAAACGACACTTCATTACTGATTATCTTGCTTGTATTCGCTTTAAAAGCCTCTCAAGATATTATTAAACCAGTATTAAAATAATAATAACCGTGTTTTTTTTTAATTTTTAATGTATTTTCTTTTAAATATATATTTTTTAAATTGTAAATTTTATGTCTTTTAGTTAATAAAAGTATATATTGTATGCACGTCCACATCGATTTCAGTGACGGCGACTCCTTGCATATCTTACTTAATGGTAGTACAGTCCGTCATCAGCTGCAGTTATACTAATAGAATTTTAATATAATCGCTTTTATACGAATTAAAAAAAAATCTAAATAAAACAGCTTTACGCTGTATCCCGCACAGAGCAGGGTAGGCAGAGGGAACCTAGTGCTAAGACACACCGTTCCTCACTTTCCGCCGAGTTTTGCCTCGACACCAGAGCGAAGAAGTGAAAATATAAATGTAACTAAATATTTCATCTCCTCGAGTGGAGATCGAACTCACAACCAGTCGATTTTACAGCCACACTCTGTGCCCCTGCGCCACGACTGGCCTTTACGAATTTCGTTACAAATATATGTAAGTATATTAGTATACTTTTCCAAACATATTTAACATAATACATAATCCTTCTTTCAGTGGTCAACCTTATGAAAGAGGAAGACAAGCGAAGTGTCGAGTGTCCTTGAGTCGCCGAAACACACACTCAGCGAACGACGCACGATGTAGGACCAGATACTTGAGACTAAAACGGCTGGCGCTACCACTACTACTGTTTCTCTTCTTTTTTATAAAAAAAAAATTTTTTTGTAGTATTAATTTTTCTCTTTGAATTTAATGCATTATTAAAGTACCTGTAATATTATAATAGAAATGCATGTCATCAAAATGAGAAGAAGAGAAGAAATTGAGTAGTGTAGGTTTAGATGCGTATTAACACTCTCCACTCTATTTTTCTTCTTTCCTGATTGTGGAATAACATTTTAAAAAAATAAAATAAATAAATAAATAAATCAGCTTGACGCTGTATCACGCATACAGCAGGGTAGGGAACCTAGTGTTAAGACACTCCTGTTCCCCACTTTCTGCCGAATTCTGGAGGTATTGCGTGTTGAGTGGCAGAATTCAACGCCGCGCTTTGCCTCGACATCAGAGCGAAGAAATGGAAATATAAATTTAAGTATAATAAATATTTCATCTCCCCGAGTGGGGATCGAACCCACAACCACTCGGTTTTACAGTCACACCTCGTGCCGCTACGCCACGGCCGGCCTCATTAAAAAAATGTTATAAAATATGTAAAAAATAGTATTCTCTCTTGCCAAACGATAATTCTAAGTAATTATGTTTGGGTAGCGGAAATTTGATAGAAATCTCCCTATAGAGATACTAACAACATAAATAAATTGTGAAAAGCGTATAAGAATTTCGATGTAGCTCGATGAGAACATATGGCTTAGTTGGTCAGATAGCTTGGATGGTTTCCAAAGAGGCGCCGGTTCAAATCTCGCTACGTTCAAACGTTTGTACGTTTTCTTAATAAATATTTTCTCTTTCAATAATAATGTGAAATAACCTTTTAAAAAATATTATAAAATATAATATTGACATAACTTAATTAAACGACTATTATAATTAAGCATAATATCTAAATTACATCACAAGGAATATTTAAACTAGTTCCTCTGTAAAAAACACGTCTAATAATGGAATATACACTGCATTTAATTCACTAGATTTTTTTCTAAGCCAAATTCTGTCTATTCAAAAATAACATTACACAGGAACCGAACCGCCTTATGTATCAAGTAACTAGCAAAACACTACTACAAAAGGATAGTACATAAGGGTAGTAATATTTATTTACTACCTAAACACGTTTCGTGTTAGGGGTGTAATGTCAAGGGTTAGTCAGCACACATAAAGTGACCGCTGGTCCCCATACAAATATCTGGAAGAATGAATGCTTGACAGGGGATTTTTTCTTTAAGTATCTTGAAATTCTAGCTTCTTTATTTTTATTTAAGCCAAAACTTTTCAAAAAACCTACCGAATAGAGAGTGAATCAGCTATAATGAACTGTTCTTCACTTTATTTAAAGAAAAAATGCGTGTGACTCTCGACACAGATATAATCATGTAGGTAAAACTGGTGTGAAAAAAAGTTATAAAATTATTTTATATATTTATTATATTTATCAGTATAGAGAGTAATACTACACAAAATTATAAAAAAATAAGCTTATGATATCAACCTCTTTATTATTTATTTAACTACATAGTATTTATAATATAATTTACTATCATTTATTGACATATAATAACTTAATACTTCAAAAGTAACGATTTGGTATTTAGCTTTATAATGCCTGGTTACGGAGCTGACAAGAAGAGAAGAAAGCTACCTTACTTAAATACCATTGTTAATACTGACCAAATCATAGACAAATATCAACTGTCTAAAGTGCCTGCCAACCCCAACTGCCTGCCGTAAGTTAAATGTTTTACATTTATAAATTACTAGTGTGCACGCGCAGCTTCACCCGCGTATTTGCACCCTTAGGATCACTTTTAAAAAAACCACGAAACACGTGTTCAATAAAATATTTTTAACAGTATGAATTAATTTTTTTATAAAAATCTGTGGCGATTTAAAGATTTTTCCGTATAAACTTTCAACCCCTTATTTGAACCCTTAGGGGGTGAATTCTAAAAAACCATAAAACACGAGTTCAATGAAATATTTTTAAGAGTCTGAATTGCAAATTTTATAGAAATCGGTGCCGATTTAAATTTTTTTACAAACAAACTTTCAACCCCAATTTCATCCCTTTAGGGTTAAAATTTTTCAAAATCCCTTCTTAATGGATGTCCAGATAATGAAAATGAACATCTGTCCAAATTTCACGTTTCTACGCCCAGCGGTTACGGCTGTGCGTGCGTCTTACCTCAGTCAGTCAGAACATGTCCTTTTATATATATAGATTATTTATAGAAACAATTATATGTGTATTTTTTAAAAATTAAATATAATCATAATTCTACAATAATCTATTACGTGCAATTGTAAACGTGACGGTTATTGGTTCGATTTTCTCTCGAGGTAATGAAATATTGATTAGTTTTATTTCTGCGCTCTTGTAACCAAGCAAAGCGTGCCGTTGAGTTAACACAGAACTAAAAATAGGAAACGAAAGTATGAATAGGTAACAGTGTCCTACTATATTCCTAAGTTCCCTCTGCCTTCTTTACTATGTTAGGGATAGAGGGAACCTAGTGTTAAGACACTCCGTTCCCCACTTTCTGCCGAATTCTGGAGGCATTGCGTGTTGAGTGGCAGAATTCAACGCCGCGCTTAACCTCGGCACCAGAGCGAAGAAATGGAAATATAAATTTAAGTAAATATTTACATCCCCTCGAGTGGGGATCGAACCCACAACCAGTCGGTTACAGTCACACCTTGTGCCACTGCGCTACGACCGGCCTCAAATAAAATAAATAAATTAATCAAAAATCATAATTTATAGTACTTTATATCATGAGCTTAAAAGTTTTGTCGAATCGTGTGTACGATAATAAGCTCCTCATCTTAGAGATATTAGAAAAGTTTTAATTTAGTATGAGATTATTTGCGTTTCTCCAGCTGTTTTACCTGTTTATGTTATTACTTTATGTTACTAAGAGGTAATTCGTATTTGTGGTCGTTTTGTTTTATTTTGTCTGTTTTTTTTAATTATATCGTTTTTTTATAAATAAAAAAGTTTTTTTTTTAATTAAAAATGACACTGGTGTCACATCTCTTAGTGCAGTGTATTTTTAAAAGCTTCAAGTACTAAAATCTTCAACATTTCCAATATAAACTTATACCAATAATATTACCAGAAGCGTGTCGTAGCACAGGGGCATAATTGTGACACTGTTAACGCGACTGGTTGTAGATAGAGATTCGATCCGCATACGAGAAAATAATATAATTATTTAATATTTATATTTTAATTTCTATGCTCTGGTATCGAGGCAAAGCGCGGCGCTAAGTTCCGCCCCTCAATGCGCAATGCCTCCAGAATTCGGCGGAAAATGAGGAACGGAGTATTCTAAAACTAAGCACCCTCTGCTTATGCACTGTTACAGCGTGAAGCTGATAAAAATAATAATATTTTAAACAATTGTTGAAAATAAATTATAATATTATTTATTACAAACAAAAATTATACAACGTTCTGAACAAACATTTTACGAAATCATCACAAAAACTTTGAATATTAACTTCGCATGAAACTAATTTGAATGTGCAAAGGTTAATAACTTTAAAGTATGTATGCCTTAACAAGGCATACAAAAGGATATACTAGGATACACTGACGCCGTAGAAGATGCGGAGATGAAGGCTCCGTGACTGATATAGTGGAACACAACATCAAAATGGCTATTTCCTACAGAGATGAGGAGGCAATAGAACTAACTGCACCGCGATCAACATAATCAACGGCCACAAATTCGGATTTGACAAAAGGAACTGCAGACCATTCAAGATATAATTAAGGTCCACTTCACATTTTAAAAAGAAAAAACAACAGTTTTAATAATCAATTAAGTACAAAAGTTCGTGGCGCATAACAACTCAATAAAAAAAAAACTCTAAAGTATGTGAAACAAGGGTCGCAGTATCAAAAAGTATTGTAACTCGTAAAATTATTTAACATTTTTTTTTAGTTTCATGCAGGTGTTCAGGGTAGGCAGTAGGGAATCTGGAAAGCTAGTCAAATTATATGTTTCTAAATTAGGTAATTGCAATAAGTGATATGTATCACCCAATAACAATACTTCATACAAATTTTCTTCCAATATGCAACAAGCTACAAGCAACTGTCTCTTGATTTATTTTTTTTTATTCATTGACTTTTTTTTCGAATGGACTTTATTGCTGTTGCTCTGGACTGGTATTGACAGCATCACCGATCGGGGAGGTGCGGGGGCAGCTCGCCCCTAAAGAAAAAGTACGAGCTTTTATGGACGCTCGTGAAGGGTTGGCTAATCAGGAGGGATTTTGAGCCCCGTTGGGCCCCGTCGCGCCGAGGCACGGACGTACCGTGACATAGGACTTAGCCTCGTTGCTTCTTACGGCGGCGGACAGTGAAGGAAGAATTAATCCTGCCTATGTACCGGGCGTTTGCGGCAGCAATTGGATCATCGGGATCCAGGCATCGAAGAAGCGGATGTGGATGAGAAGCGTACTAACACGCTTCAACAATGAGTGCGTTGGAGTGGGAATCAGTAGGTTCTTCTTCATTCTCACCTCGCTAGTACCTGCCATTCTGTGTACCTTTTCATTGTGGATTCGATCAGCTAAGCTGACTCCGCATATCCTACGAAGAGATAGCATCTCCACGGCATTCACCTTACTTACTTTCAAATTTAAATTATAATTCAAGCTTTAAATAGTGAATTATATTAAACAGTTAGGTTATGCCTCCTCTTTTTGCAGAAATCTATATATTAAAATCCTATAGGTCATGTTTATACAAGCATATTGAAAAGTCTCGAATATATTAACATTTGCAAATTCCAAAGAAGATTAAATTTTAAGCGCTTTGAAATCTGAAAATACTTGTCTTTATGAAAATAATATCTATACATATACGCTTTGCACATGTATGCTTTTAGTGTGTTTGTAAAATGCATACGATGTTTACGATTACGATTTTTTGCCTAAGCTATAATAACACAAAATTTATGCGATAGTTCTAATAAATTTTTATTTTACAGATAATCTCGCTTTCCTGTCCATTTTTTGAGACATTACCTGCTAAGTAGGGCAGGCAGAGGAAACTTAGTGTTAAGACACTCCGTTCCCCACTTTCTGCTGAATTCTGGAGACATTGCGTGTTGAGGCGCTTTGCCTCGACACCAGAGCGAAGAAATGTAAATACAAATTTAAGTAAATATTTCATCTTCTCGATTGGGGATTGAACCCACAGCTAGTCGATTTACAATCACACTTTGTGCCCCTGCGCCACGACTGGCCTGCGCCACGACTGGTTGAGTGGTGGAACTCAACGTCACACCATGCCATTCTACCAGAGCGAGGATATAAAACTATTAAGTATTTCATGTTCCCGAGGCGGAATTAAACCCTCAACCGTTTACGTGTTTTCGTCATTACCTTGTTACGTCGCCTTTACAGTCGTAAGCTTGTGCTGCGCCACGACGGCACAAATCAATTATTTATATTTTGACAAATGATATTTCGATAAATATATAAACATACAAAAAACACAGAAATTAATATTTTAACAATATGCTCTTCCTACTTACAAAAATGGGTGTGGCTGTGTCATGGACACGGTTTGTACGGGTTTATTTTTTAAAATTAAATTAGATTATATCTTCTCTTTATTTGTCTAAACAGACTGAGAATTATATTAATATATATAAAAGTAATAGTAATGTTTGTTATTTATTTATGATTTTTATCTATTTTCTACATTTTATATATTTCAAATATATACACCTTTCCCCTTAAACGGAAATCAAACCCGTAACTACATACTACACGTATGTAGATACAATAAAGCAAACAAGCGAGGAGTAAATTATTTTTTAAAAATGGGTGGAAATCGAAGAACATTATGTCTTTAACACTACATTTTGTCTTCCTTCCCCTTGATATACGAATTTATCATTATTTTTACGAACGAATATTTTATGTAGCTTCACACTGCTATGTACACAGCCACGTGAACACTGTTAGGTATGTAGACAGGGGGAACCTGGGAACCTAGTAACTCAGTCTCCATTAAGATGCTTCCGTTTTGCACTCTGCGCCGAATTCTTGAAACATTGTGTTGAATGGCGGAACTCAACGCCGCGCTTTGCATTGTTATCAAAGTGAAAAAATCAAGATCAGAGTAAACATTTTGTTACCTTGAGTGGAAATCGAACCCACAACCTGTCACGTTCACAATCGTTTTGCTTTTGCCCCTGCGCCTCTTTAAAATAAATCATACATTTTCAGTATAAAATACACGATATCCAATCGGTTAGTTTTAATTAATTTCAGAGATAGTAATCAAAAGGACTTTCACGTATTTGCTCTGAGCCCAAACTAGTATATAATAAACGTAATATATAATGTAGGGCTGTATAAATTTATGTAATAGTTTTTAATATTTTTAAAGTATTATTCCATACTTGAGGCCAGTCGTGGCGCAGGCGGCACCAAGTGTGACTGTAAAACCGACTGGTTGTGGGTTCCATCCCCACTCGAGGAGATGAAATATTTCCATTTCTTCACTCTGGTGTCGAGGACAAGCGCGGCGTTGAGTTCTGCCACTCAACACGCAATGCCTTCAGAATTCGGCAGAAAGTGGGGAACGGAGTGTCTTAACACTAGGTTCCCTCTGCCTACCCTGCAGTGTGCGGGATACAGCGTGAAGCTGATTTGATTTTTTTGATTTATTCCATACTTAGGAAATAAAAATTTTTATTTAGAAAACGTATAAAAATTTTGAATGTAGTGGGACTCGAACATGTGCCTTCTGGAAATCGAGGCCCTCTGACCACTAAGACCACTGAGAACGTATGGCTTAGTGGTCAGAGCGTCTGGTCGGTTTCCAGAAGGTGCGAGTTCGAGTTCCGCTAAGTTCAATTTTTTTATATTTTCTAAATAAATATTTTTCCGAGTTTGAGTTGATTGAGTTTCGCCATTCAACACTAAAGAAAGTAAAAATTATTGATTCGCTCCAGAGGGGATCAAACTCACAATCATCTCTTTTACAGTCAGATACTGCTCCACTGCGCACCACACCAACGACCGCCGTGTTAACTGACACACGCTGTGCACTCCAAAATTTAAATCTGTCCACTGTCCAAAAAAGAACTTAAAATAATTTTAGCGAGGCGCCGACAGTGCCTACTGCTTAGCCCAGAGATTGACCTTTCAAAATCGTATTTATAATATAGATTACCTCTAATAGAATCGAAGTCGATGAAGCTTTGTCACCTGTAATACAATTATTTGTTATGCACGAGTGGTTTAGATGGATAAGTTGAAAATATTTGTAAGCCTTAGTAAGGCTTTGAAATATTTTCAACTCATCACCACTCACCAAAAAGCCTTACTAAGCTCAACGGATTATTGGGCAACAATTTTTGTCTTTCCAATATACTAACAATATTAATGTGTCATTATAATATAATATCTTTTACTAGAAAAGATTTTTAAAATTTAATTTTAGAATAGATATAGATTGTGTAAATAGGCAATATTTTGAAAGTGGGAAACGGAGAGTCTGAACACTACATTAACACATGCTTTTTGCGGGTTACAACGTTACTTTTATTTTAAATGTACATTTTGGAATTTTAATATCACAGTCGTAATAGCCATAAATAGATTTTCCAGATCTTCCCAAACGACACAGTCCCAGCATCCCAGCTGTACTCAATCGTAACGTTCGTAAGAGCTATACGTTCTAAGTTTAATTATTCACATCAAACAATCAAGTTCACGCTCGAGCTCGCCAAGTCTTAATTACTTTATAGATTAAAGACAAGTTGATTATTATATTGTTACATTTAGATGTAAATAAGTACTGGAAATAATATATTTCTTGTTTAAAAGTAAAAATATTTTTTGCTATATGTTTACTTATTTTCTTTTGTCAACATTTGGTTTACGATTTTGAGTAATTGCTGAAAATTTTATTTAAGTATTTATATAAGTAGACTAGCTGAAAATTCGTAAAAAGTTTTAACGTAGGTTAAAGTTTTTTAGCATTATATTTTGTTTATTCTATTGCTGTTTCAAAATTTAAATTATTAAATATAATTGTAATCTTTTAAAACATTATCAGTCTTATTTAGAAAAAATACTAATTTAGAAAACGTATAATAATTTGAACCGACCAGATCGGAAATCGACCAGACTTATTATACGTTTTCTAAACAAGTATTTTTCTTTCCTAAGTGTGGAATAACACTTCAAAAATGTTATAAATATTATCAGCTATGTTTTACACATTTTGTCATGTACTTACTACGTGTAAAATAATTTAATGTTAACATCTGTAGATATCGTATTGTTTCGACCATTAAAGTTCATTTAATCATCATATTTTATGTATAACACATACGATATGATAATTATTGGTTCTTTTACATTTTTTTAATATTTTTTTTTGATAATAACGTTTTTTTTATTTATTTCTACTAAGATATCTATAGCATAGATAGCTAACTAATATATGCATAATATAAATAATTTTGGTATGTGTCAATTTACGAAGTGGAACATAAAAGTGTCCTCAAAAAATAAACTTATTTTTTTTTAATAATTTATAATGTTTCAAAAATTCTGAAAAAATATCATATAATAAGCTTCTGGATAGCCATGGTTAATTTAAATTTAATTAAGATATCTTTAATCACTAGATACCGAGAAAATAAACTAACTTTGAGGATATTTAACTCCATAATTCCTTTACCTTTGAGGCCAGTCGTGGCGCAGCGGCACGAGGTGTGACTGTAAAACCGACTGGTTGTGGGTTCGATCCCCACTCGAGGAGATGAAATATTTACTTAAATTTATATTTCCATTTCTTCGCTCTGGTGCCGAGGTTAAGCGCGGCGTTGAGTTCTCCCACTCAACACGCAATGCCTCCAGAATTCGGCAGAAAGTGGGGAACTGAGTGTCTTAACACTAGGTTCCCTCTGCCTACCCTGCTGTGTGCGGGATAGCGTGAAGCTGATTTTATAATTCCTTTACTCTAAGGGAGTACTGTAACACTTCTACCACTATTTCAGATAAAATTTAATAAAATGATATTAAGAATACTTCATTAGAAGCCAGTGCAGCTTTTCCATGCTTACTGGACCCTGTTTATGCTGTTGTAATATGTTGTATTGTTCGTGCAATTTGGACTCTATATTTTCATTTGTATGTTATGATACAAGTTAACGATTACGATTGGCGATATTAGTTAGGCTTACTATTATGTGTAATTTTCGAAGTTCTTCACCTTATTTTTACTTTTTAACGTTGCAGTCAGTGCGTGTTCTTTACATTTTAACCGTTTGATCAACGTTTCGTCTAAAATTCGTTTTGTCTAAAACCGGAAATACACTAATATTTTTAAATATAAATTATTTCTAAATTAGATTTGAATGCATAACGATCTCAGTAAATCCTTATATAAAATCTTTGCGCCTCAATGGTATTCGATTTTTAGTATAGTTATATATACATTTCATTTAAGTTTGCTCTCACAAAACGTCGTATTTAAAAGAAACATGTTTTGTTATTTTATATGTATAGGTACCTACACCGCCTATCTACACTACCTACCACACCTACACACACTACAAAGGCAGTTCTTACCGTGTGATCTCGATTCTGCGAGAATTCAGAGATAAAAAAAGCCTATATGTTGCTCCACAACCCTCTATATCTTTCAGTGAAAGTCCCATGAAAATTGGTTCAGCTGTTCCGGAAATTAGCCCGGCTTAACAGTAAGCCAAAGAGGCAAAAAAATTGTATATATATGTTATGTTGCCGTATAAATAACTTTATGCACCTGGTGCCATAACATCAGGTTTTCTCTACTAACCCGTTTATGCGAATGAAGTAATAGTATTTAAATTCGGGGCCGTATAGTGGTGGAATCACGATGGTTGTGAGTTGGATCCATATTAAATAGAATGATTCTCGTTCAAATTATTTGCTCACTCTGATAGAGAAAGTGCGGCGCTAACATCCGCCATTCAACGCGCACGACGTCGTTGTAAAGATGAATAAGTAATATTTAGATTACAAAGGCTTAATCGTTTTTTAATTGAATGATTTCAAAATTCTAAACGTATATTGCAATTACATTAAATGGAAGTTAATAATATCAATATTATAAAACCTCCTCATTCTCAGTTTGACCAAGTTTATACATAATTTAATAAAAACCAACCAGGCCATTATCATAACATCTTTAAATTGTATATAAAATGTGTATTATTTACCATAATTTACATAATGTGAAGAATACTAAATATTTATAACGGCCTGTGAGTAAAATTTAAATTTGAATAAACTATAACACTACAGCTGTGCTTTATTTACGTAAGGTATTAAACTTTCTCGAGCAATTGTATATTTCCTTATTTAATTTTACTTATTTTTTAATAGTAATTTGTAGGCTTTTTTTTAATTGGAGGAAATATGATGAAAATATTGAATATTTGCAAATAGCGAGGTATTTGCAAAATTTTTGATCGAAATGTACAATGATTAAATATTATACTAGCGGGCCCCGAGCGGCTACGCCTGTACAGTAACTTTTGTAAGCATACATACATTCTGTATAGTAACTTTTGTAAGCTATGCTTACAAAAGTTACTGTACAGAATGTATCGAACCTTAGCCTTCTTAGCTGTTCTTCTTATTTAAAAAAAAATGATAATAAATCATTTTTCTTTCAATACTATCCTTTGTTTCGACATCAAAGGCTTTATTAATGTCGATAGTTCTGTAACGTGACGAGGATCTCCAAATAAGCATAGCTTACAAAAGTTACTGTACAGAATGTATCGAACCTTAGCCTTCTTAGCTGTTCTTCTTATTTAAAAAAAAATGATAATAAATCATTTTTCTTTCAATACTATCCTTTGTTTCGACATCAAAGGCTTTATTAATGTCGATAGTTCTGTAACGTGACGAGGATCTCTGAAATTGAGGTTTATGTGGTATATAACAATATTTTTTCGTCTTTTCAATATTTTAGTTACGCGTTAGTGATAAAGAATGTTCGAATGAAAATTAATTTATATAAATATTCGCTTTAGTAACAAGACAAAGCACGGTGTTGAGTTCCGCTAATCTCATTGATTAATGTCTGGAAAATTCGGCGAAAGGTAAAAAGGAAACTGAGAATAGGCTCCTATTCTAAATTTTAAGTCGGCTATACTTAGTTATGTATAATATACTCGTATATAGGAAGGATATTTTTTATCCAATGGACATTTTTTTTTTACATATGTACTATTATATAGATCTACACGTAGTATGGTTTATTCTAAAATATTATTTTTGTCACGTTCGCTATGGGAACAGTTGTCCTCGTAAAAAATTGCTATTTTTCATTTTTTTTGTTCTTTGTCAGCTCCACTGAAAAAATGTCACTTTAATGCAAAATGCTTACATGTCAATCTAGCCCATCATCATTCAAATTTGAAGTAAAGTATAGGCAGAAGGAGCCTTCTACTCAATCATTCCCATGCGTTTTTAGTAGCGGAACTCAACGCCGCACTATCTCTTGTTACAAGAAAATAAAAATAATTAATTCCACCAAAAAAGCTATTAAAACATATAAAAATTACATTTCCTTAATAAAGTAACACGCTTAACCACTCGAGTTATATTATGAAGGGGTTTCTGTCCCATAAAAACTAGTTAGAATGTGTCAAACATAGCAATGAACTGCTTTTGACTCACTGAGGAGTCAAGTGGGGCACAGTGTTGAGTCCAAGTTATAAATTATTAGCGACAAAATTCACATAATTTCTAAGTAAGTAAAATTCACACAATTTGTATGAATTCTTTTGTTATTTTTTTTAATCACAAATAAAGTGAAAAGAATCTATCCTTATAACTTATTGTTTAAAAAAAAACATCTCTCATATAGCAGGGTAAACAAAAGGAGCTTAGATTTTACTTAACTATTAAGAAATTATTTTTGAGACATTGCGTGTTTAGTGGCGGAACTCAACGCTGCATTTTTTTCTTACCTGAGCGAAGAACTGAAAAAAGATTGTTTCCTCGAGTGGGAACAAACGTTGCGTTAACAGTCAGACGTTGTACCGCTGCTTAAAAAAAATGCTTAAAAAAAACAGAAATCGTTTTAGCTTATCCCTTGATTTTCATTTAACAGTTTGCAAAATGAAGTTACTTTCAGGATAATATCTTCTCAAACAGAGTTCGTTGAACATGTAAGAGCCAGAGTGTGGTATAATATTTTTTAATTTCCTGCAAATGTACTAACAAGACTTAATTTAATACAAACAGTAACACTATACTAAAACAATATATTTTATTCATAACTTGCTTCATTTAATTAACACTGCATGAAAGCTTTTAAAATAAAGTTGCGTTGTTTTTTTAAGTAAAGTTTTTGTTTATTTTTTCTTGAATTGAAGAAGGTACAAAATACTTACTAATTTATCTCGAAGCCATCGCGAGGTCTGACTTAAACAAGAAAGTGTTTGATTCCCACTCGAGAGAATGATTATGTGTATTTTTTTTACCTCCTGCTCTGATAGACAAAGCGCAGCGCTGAGTTCCGCAAACAACGCGCAGGCTCGAAGATTGGACAAAAATTAGGGAACAAAATTTTACAATAAGTTTCCTCTATCCACCCAGCTTTATACTATATGCGGGGAAAAGAATGGAATTATTTTTCCATGTGTGACAATATGTCCACCGTAGACATCTAGGGGGGATTTTTACTATAGTGCCAGTTACGATTTTTCTCTGCTCGATCTCATATTTTTGTATGAAACCATTAAAAAGCGCAACCTTAAAGGCCGGCAATGCACATGTAGCTCCTCTGGTGTTACACAGGATAGGTACTTATCACCAAGTGATCCCTGCATACATTTATTTGCCTTATCCTTTCGAACCTTTGAAATCTTCGAACCGTGACTGGCACCATTGTGTAAATCTTGCCTTATAGTGTAAAACCAAGCTACCCACAAATTACTCAGTTCTGTGGCACTATGTAGTTTAAGCGCTGAATTTTGAAAATGTACAGTCGAGACTAATAATTGAAGTAAAGTTTTCATTGCACTCTCGTTGTTGGAGTCGTTAACGAAATTGTGAGTTCCGCACAAACGTTCCGCCGCAATGATAAAATGCCACAATTTATTTCCCTTTTATACGACGGATGTATGTTACGTTAGGTTTCGCTCTAAACGATCTTTTTATAAGTAGTTCGTGTACTTTTAATTATTGATACACTTTCTTTCACTCTCCACTTCTTTCTTTACCTTCTGGTTAACTGGAATTACTTATGATGTATGTGATATGACATATTCTAGTTAGATATTGTTAGATTTGACACCTACATTTGATATAGCTTGATGAAAAATTATGGCTTAGGGCCTGAATGATTTCCAAGAGGCGCGGGTTCAAATACTACTTCTAAAAATAAATTGTGCTAACACGTCACCTGTATCTAGCAGCGTTGGCAGAGTATATAGAGAGTAATAGTTTCCAGACAGTCTATTCTTCACTTTCTGTAAAAACTTATCTATCTATCTATTATTATTTTTGCCGTGCGATCCCGGCCTAGAATAGGATCATCCTGGTACTGGTGGTGTCGTAAGAGGCGACTAAAGTACGTGTGGTAGAGTCACATCGCCAGCAATGGCAACGCATGGGCAGACAACAGAGTAATCCCGGGCTCCGGCGCCCTGCCCACCTTAAAGGTCGGCAACGCACTTGTAGGTCCTCTGGTGTTGCACGGGGTCGTGAGCGGCGGTAATCACTTACCATCAGGTGACCCGTACGCTCGTTTGCCTTGTCCTTTTCGAAATAAAAAATAGTAATAATAATAAATATCTTGGATTCAACTCACAACTATCGTGTAAGCACATCTCTGGCACAATTGGGCGAAAAAGTTTTTATTTGCTTTTTAGTTAACAAAAAAAAATTCTTTCTATTGACAAATTTTCATAAGTAACACCTAAAATTTCTCATAATTTAGGGTACATGCGCTTAAGTAACTTCAATCAATTTTCATTCAAAGATGAAACATTCCATTTACGTCGGTAAGGAAACAAGACCACATGCAATTACTGGCTGCTACGTCCACTTCAAATCTATATTCATAAATGTATGGTCAGCATAATACTGATAAAAGAAAATAGAACAGAAATTAAATTAAAACGATGACAAATTAAATACATACGTTCTTGATATACGCCACCACGGTATAGTTGCGATTCATAGGATTGCGATGGTTGAGGGTTCACCAAGTATTTGCGGCATTTTTTTTGAAAGTTCTTTCCCATCGTGTTTATGCAGAATACAGTGTATTATTGTCGAGTATATTTGGCACAATACAAACACACAGTGAAGTTTTGTTGTAGTTAAACCATTGATTTTTAAGGTTTTATTTATTATAAAATTAAAAAAAAACATAAAATAAAGAGGCTAAATACTTTATGTATATATAAAAAAAAAACATTAAAAATATTAAATGTCTTATTTTTTTATTCTGACCGTACACTGCAGGGTAAATTTCCCACAATATTCTGGTGCAGTATTCGCTAAGATTCTAATCTAGGTTTGACCCTTAATTCTAAATGCAAGTCGACCAGCTGCGAAGAATTACAGTACATGATTAGAAAATTTATACAGACAGGAGGTTCGATAAAGTAACTACCTCATAAAAAGCAGTAAACGAACACCGACTCCAAATAAAACTAAAACCTTCCCAAAAAATATCAAGAAATCTCAAAAATAAGAAGAACAGACAAAGCAACCGACAAAAAAAGCCCATGGAGCTAGCTAGCACAGAGCATCGATATACACAAAAAATATCTTTATTCCTTGTCTCTTAGTATCCTAGCTTTCCTTGGGCGGACAACGACGGGATCGCTGCAAGTCTTTTTTAATATGCGTGAGCCGCAATCGTATCACCCGTTACACTCTTCTTATTCGTAATTATTCTTAATTAGATTTTACCCATGGCTGCGCCCGCGTGGTCAAATGGAAAAATTTACGAGTAAGTGTTGTGTATGACAACAACATGTTGCGAAGTTTTATAGGTTTTTTTGTACATTCAATACAAAAAAAACCTAGAAAACTTATTAGAACTTAATCTTACTTAGAAAATTGATTATTGATATTAATGACAGATTTATCATTCTTAGAACAAACTTAATATCAACTTCGACTACTATCAACTTACTTCAACTCCAAGTTATTGGGAAAAGAGGTTTTACTAGATGAATACATTTTGAATTCTTGAGAAAGTAGATACCATATTGAGAATAAAATGTCAATTTTTATTTATCGTAAGTTACTTTTAATTAGTAACAGTTGTATTTTGGCTTTAATTGATTGGTTAGAATGAGAGTAAAAAAATTAAATAGAAGTAGTGTAAAAATATAGTTTGGAAAATATGTTAAAATCCGCCACTCGAAACGTAATTTCTCGAATATATTGCCTAAGAAATCTTAGAAGTTTATATGTTAATATTTAGACATAATAAATATATAACATGAACGTAAGTTACGTAGGCTGCAATTGGAGGGTTAAGAAAATACGATTTTTACATCTTAAAATTATATTAATAAAATTAATAATTAAAGTACATTAATTTTATCTAAAACTAAACTATATCTAAGACTACTGCCTTCAATGTTGGAAGAACAGTAATCTGTTTAAACCTAAATTAATCTAACTTATATATAATTGTTATATAATATTGAACCTAAACCTAACTAAATCTAACTTAACCTACGACTTAATTACTCCACGATGGAATAATAAGTGTGGGAACGGAAGAAATTCCTTTCCCACC
>JAATLQ010036555.1:5933-39942 GCA_013421005.1 Heliconius erato x Heliconius himera | reverse complement strand
TTCACAATGGAAGAATGCTTATATCATTCCATTACCCAAAACCTCAAATCCTTCCAATGTCACTGATTTCCGTCCAATATCTATCCTTCCTGTTCTATCTAAGATCCTAGAATCCTTAGTCAATAACCAGCTTTACTCATTTCTCTCAACCAACAAGTTATTGTGTCCTTTCCAGTCCGGTTTCCGTCCCTTCCACAGCACAGTTTCAGCACTGTTGAATATCACGGAGGACATTCGGTGTGCTATGGACAACACCAAGCTCACTGTTATGGTACTACTGGATTTCAGCAGTGCTTTTAACTCTGTTGATTTCGACATACTTCTTGGCACTCTTCGAGCAGCCAGTATTTCTTCAGAAGCTATAAATTGGTTCCGTTCTTATCTCTTCGACCGCCGGCAATGTGTAAAAGCAAACGATACCACATCGAATTAGCTTGAGCTCACTGCTGGCGTTCCCCAAGGCGGCGTTCTTTCTCCTCTTCTTTTCTCAGTCTTTATTAACAATATTTCAAAAGTCATTACTTCTCCTTTCCATCTGTATGCGGATGATTTGCAGCTTTACCGTCATAGTAATTTAAATGAATTGCCTGAAATTATTGAAAGTATAAACAGTGATCTTGGTGCTATCCAATCGTGGGCGGAATCTTTTGGTTTATTAATTAACCCTAGAAAGTCACAGACTATTATTATAGGCAGTAATAGACTTAGACAAAAAATTGATTGGAATTGATGTGACAGCAATTCGCTACTCAGGAGTGCCGATTCCTTATTGTAGCGAAGTTAGGAATCTGGACCGAGGAGTTACTTAACAAATTAGAGCTTCAAAATCTCGCCATACGCTTTGTGTATGGCCTGCGTAAGTATGACCACGTCTCCCAATTTCGTGCTCAGCTTAATTGGCTCCCAATCCGTCTTCGCCGTGATATGCACATCCTTACATTACTTTTTAAAATCCTTAATTACCAAAATTTTCCTGAATACCTTCGTTCCCGCTTCAACATTCTCCCTCGTCCCTCACGCTCTAGGCGGTCGTGCGTCGTTCCGGCGCTCGAGATACCTATGAGCAGTACCAAATTCTTCCAAAAATCTTTCACTGTGTACGCCGCATCACTTTGGAACCAACTCCCTATCCCTATCCAAAGAAGTCCTTCCTTACTATCTTTCAAATCCCAGTTAAAAGAGACAATTATTTGCTACTGTGAACAATTAACTTTTATTCAGTTTTTTTTTTTTCTCTTGAGCAAAACAACCGCACTTCACGTATTTATATATAAAATTTTATTTATGTATACTTATATATTGTCATAAATTTTGTATATATATATATATATATATATATATATATATATATATATATATATATATATATATATATATATATATATATATATATATATATATATATATATATATATGTTTATTATATATAATTTGTATTTATAAATATAGGATGTATTTATAATTATATAAGTATAGGATTTATGTATATTTGTATATGTATCTATGTATTTATGCATTTGGAAATTTGTTTCATGATTATTGTTATTATTATTATTATTTTTAATTTCTTAGTTATTTTTCTTTTATTGAAAACTGCACTATACTCTCTTCCCGTTGTTTGACAGTCATCCACTTTCAATGGTTGGCTGGAAGAGATTTCTTTCAGAAATAAGCCCACCTTTGCTAACTAACCTTTTAATTTTTATGTTTCTTATATGTTTAAGGTGCAATAAAGAATATATATAATTTTTAAGTATAAATCAACTATAAAAACTATACTCAGAACAGACAAACATAAATAAACGTAATTTTGGTACCGACGTATAAATAAGTATTTGTTTTAATAATTATCACGCATTGAAACAAATATTTCTGCAAATATACCAGTAAAATTATAAAATTCAGTAAAGTGAAAAATATTGTGCCTATATTCTACTTATGGCTCAAAATATATCAATACTAAGCCCATTTTTTTGTTACGTTAACCTCATCAGTATACCATGTCAAATATTGTTTTATGCTCCGTTGATTTTGTAAGCAACGTCTCTTATTTTCCTTTTAAAATATTATGCTTTGTTGATCTTGTCTAAATTAATTCCTATGTATAATAATTTATGATTCTTATTATCAGGATTATCGCACAAATAAACGTTTTAGCAATTTTCATAAAAGGCCTTTGTGGTGTAGAACACCAGCAGCCAGCCAACAAACGGTCCGTAGGCGTGATGGTTGTGGATTCAATCGCCATAGAGAAATTAATTGTTTTAATTTGCCTGCTCTAAAGGACAAAGCGTGGCGTTGCGTTCTGCCCCTGCTATTCACCACCAAAATATTGTCTGGTGGAATTCTGGAATGTTTTGAATTGAAGCAGACAATCTCTTTGTGGTTGTTGTCCTGGTTGGAGTACCCCAAGGTGGTATTCTGTCTCCATTACTATTTGCAATTTTAATTAATTCATTTACTTTTAGCCTTTTTCATCTACATCTACCCTTTTTAGTATGTAGATTTTAAAACAATTGTCATACTGTGGAGTTCAAGTCACTCGTCACATATATTAAATAAAATAAAGTTTCTAATTAAATAGTTTAATTAAAATTATTATTTATTCAAATTGATACTATTATAAGCACTCTTGAATCATTGAATGAACATAAAGCTACCCATAAACATAAACCCGGCTTGGAAGGCAGTTCTGCTGAGAAGAGCCCACAAGAAACTCAACAGATGCTCTTTTCAATATTAATCGTATAATTTAATTATTACAATTTTTGCAATAATTGGGTAAATTTTGGAAGAACAAATTTGAAAGAACTTTTTTAAAAGAATTTTGACAAACCGACATTTTTTTTCTCAATTTGGCAGAAAGCCGATATTAAATCAAATCATTGTTAATGAAGTTATTACATAATTTTATTCATTTTCAATTGTTAAGAAATACATTCATTAAAATCTTTTCATAGTATTATACTTTTAATAGTATTATCGGTCCTCTATTCTTCTTTAAAAGTCGCTACTAATGTTACTTACAAACAATTAGTCTTCTCTATCTTATTACAAAATTTTTGGTTCATTTACATTTTAACTAGACTCTAGGCTAGAAATCGGTCTCATATGATAGTGCATTATATTGTTTCTTCAAAAAAAAACTGCAAAAGTAAATGATTTTAAGAAAATAAACTTTTAAATTAAAAACTACCGCAATTCATTTCAAAACAGATTTCTAGAATGAAGAGTGTTGTTATAATTTATGTTTTTCAACCGTCATCCACTAAACAGCTGTGACCGTGAAGAAATAAACGTGAACAAAAGCGAACAAACCTTTATAATATTTAATCATTATTTGTTCAAATGTATTTATTCAGCGTATCTGCTTCACACTGAAATTTTAATAATTACACTCTTTCATATATAGAATTCCTTGTAAAATAATATTGATTACTCATTACTTAAGAACGCTATTGAAATTTTGAATCGTTATGGTCTTTGAATATTTTTGAGTTATCATTTAAGTTATTGATTGTCGTGGCGCAGCGGCACGAGGTGTGACTGCAAAACCGACTGGTTGTGGGTTCGATCCCCACTCGAGGAGATGAAATATTTACTTAAATTTATATTTCCATTTCTTCGCTCTGGTGTCGAGGTTAAACGCGGCGTTGAGTTCTGCCACTCAACACGCGATGCCTCCAGAATTCGGCAGAAAGTGGGAAACGGAGTGTCTTAACACAGGGTTCCCTCTGCCTACCCTGCTGTGTGCGGGATACAGCGTGAAGCTAATTTTTATTTAAGTTATTGAGGCCAGTCGTGGCGCAGGGGCACAAGCGTGTGACGACAGGTTGTGAGTTCGATTACCACTCAATTCATTGCGCTTTGACTGACGGAACTCAACGCCGCTTGCCTTATAACTAGGGCGATGTAATAAAAATATTAAATATTTAATTTCCTCATGTGGGAATGGAACCCACAACATGTATCGTTTATAATGTTTACGTGACGCAAGGGCACAAGCTTGCGACTATCCTTGCCTACCCTGATATGTGCGGGATACAGCGTGTTACTAAAAAAAAATAACAAATTACAGGAAACACGAGGTGCAGGAAAGTAATATTTTTTACATTAAATTTTTTTACATTTTTAAAAATATATTTTTATAATATAAAATATCATCAACTTATTTGTTACTTGTGTTTAAGTGTCAAAGAATTTGTTACAGATGTCACACTTTACTTTGTTCACTCTCCTAAAATACATAATAAATATGTATCCAGGTTTTTTTTTAAAAGCAACTGCATTCAGAAAATAAAAAATCAAGTTATTGGAGGCTATTTATAAGTTATACTCAATCGAAATTATTTATTGCTTATATGCTTGATTTCGGTATATGTAAATTTCCATTTACTACAGTATTATTGCAACAAAATTATATAAATAGTTAGGACTTAAAATGTACTAGAGACTTAAATAGAATTCGAAAATTTTATTTTATTTACATTTTCTGAAAGTGTAAAGTACTAGGTCTGCTGGGAAATTGTAAAATATTTCCAAGCCTTAGTAAAACATTCTGTACTACAAAAATAGGTTGTATTTTGCAACAAAATCGCTAAACCTAAGAAATTCTATAAATATTACAATTGCTTTTTTTATTTATCGTTTTATACAGAAATATAAGCAAAAGTTATATATTTAAATATTAAAATTTAAATATTACATAAAAAAATCAATATTAAAAAAAAAATAAAAAATAATTAATTACACGCTGTGTATCTCGCACACTGCAAAGGAAACTAAATATTAAGACACTCCGTTCCCCACTCTCCGCCGAATTCTGGAGGCATTGCGTGCATGTGCGTTTTTATTGATACAAAACTTTTATGTGAGTTTTATTGGACTCACTGGAGTATTTTTACGACTATTAAAGCTAATTGACTTGATACATTTTATTAACTAAAATAATAAACGCCAGTCAGGCTCTAACGTGTGACTATAAACGCGACAGTTGTAGTTTCGATTTCCACTTGAGGAAATGAAATATTTAATATTTTTATATAAAACTTACTCTACGTGACAGTAAAGTATCGGATATTCGATATGTTGTGGCACAAGATACATCCAATACGATTCTAACTTGAAAATGAAGGTTCCCTTGTAAATATTATTTTTCGTTTGAACATCGTCGTACGTTGTGCCCTATCAAAATCTCAAATGATGACCAATAATAGCGCTTTGTCCGCGAAAGTGTTAAGAGTGAAGTTAGGAAGATAGATATTAAATAATAGATGAGATAAAATTATAGATCACAAAATTAACTACAAAATATTTATAGCACTACTTTTCTCGATCGAGGATTTATAGAAACTGATGTTTCATTTGTAATAGTGTACTTAGAGCCTACACAATTGCATCCATGTTTTGTTTATTCTTTGGTCACTTTTTTAAATATTTTAATTTTTTTGCTGTGATAATGATTATTGTTATTTATTTTTAAACTAATTCAAAAGTTAATGTCTATTCAAAATTTTTATATAAAAAATAATAAATATGTAAGCTTATAAAAAGCATTTGGAGAATATAATTTAAGTTCAAGCTAACGCTTTGTACTTGAAAATAAGTTGGGCTTGAACGTCTTTCAACGTCTGAGTAAGATAAGGATAAATACCCAATTGTTGTATTTCAGAATCATTTCTATTTATTGTATTATTATTTTATAAAGATATAGTGGGAGGCTTATTTGCTTCATGGTGAACTACAGTGACTACGAGGATAAAGAGGCTGCAGCTAAAAATATATATATATTAATGAAAAGATAATTTTAAACTGAAAATGTAGGCTACGCCTAAAAGCTTAGAATATATTTTTTTCAACACACTTTTTTTATCAGCTTCACATTGTATTCCACATACAGCAGGGTAGGCATAGGGAACCTGGTGTTTAGATACTCCCGTTCTTCACTTTACGCCAAATTTTTCGAGGCATTACGTTTTCAGTGGCGGAACTCAACGCCAGGCTTAGACTCAAATAAAAATTGTAAAACTAACTATACAAAATTGAAAAAAGAATATATACGTATATTCAAAATACGCCCGTTAAAAATACGTTTTCCTTGCTTTGTTCCATTTTAATTATAAAAGTAAAAGGTACAAACAATTTTATAATAAACTGAACCTCAAGATAAGAACAAGTGTTATCTTTTGGCTAAAAGGACTCAGAACTGAAATTAAGAAACGCTTTAGGTGTTCTTTAATTTTTATTCTGTGATTAAGTTTAGCTGCTGTTATTATTTTTTAAGCAAAGATTTAACGTTATTTATGCTATATTGGACGAATTAATGTATTGTATGTTAATTATTATTAACATTAAATTCTATTTAAAAAATATATAATATATTTTTTTTAATATAATTTTGTAATAATTTGTCACATTTTATTATGCGCTGTGGTATAAAAATAAAATAACCACAGTGCATAATAACAATATATTCCTTTCAAATGTCAGTATTAGAAAATAGATATAGCAGATAACAGTGATGTATAAGTTTTATTATACAGAAATTTTATCGTTCTTAAAAACAATATACGACAATGGGTTTCTTCAATTTAACACCCTGTATCAAAATGAGAGGAAAAGGGAAGCGTTTAGACGTATCAATAGATTATCTAATTGCCTGAAGACATTACAAAATCTTTATAAATAGATATACATAAAATAACGATATTTTTTATATGTGATAAATATAAATCTAAATATGTTGGCCCCTCAGGGAGTGTGGATGTGGATTAGATTATATTTATATAGATGCAATGGTTCAAAGTTCATTGAAAAAGCTTATTATATTTATATTTCTAGAATTTGCTTTCCGGCTTTTCTTGCCCACTTTCTGCCGTTTGAACCACTGCAAAGTTTTCTTAGCTTCACGATGTACTTCACACACTGCAGTGTAGGCACTGGAAACCTAGCGCTAAGTAAGACACTTCGTTTTTAATATAACCATCATCGCAATAATCCTAGATTTTTTCTTATATTTAAAAAACATTTACTGATAGGATTTTCTGGCATTTTATAACTATCAGCTAAATAAAAATAAATGAAAACAAATTTAATACTAAATTATTTGAATTACATTGTAATATTTTTACAATTGACGGCACTACTTGCCCTTGCTACCACTCTATTTTAGTTAATTATTAATATTTGATACGCTATAGGCATTTTCCTATAACTACGTAAAATCATATTTTTTACCTCTTTCTTATTCATACCTTTTTTATCACATTGGCTTTTGCCGACATATATGTTGCAATCTACCAGAGACAATCTAGTGTTATGACACTCTGCTCACCATTTTCCGCCGAATGGAATGCGAAATTATTATTATTTAATTATATATATATACCTATATAAACATATATAGTTGATATCTCGCAAATCAGTATTAGGATAAGTAAATATTTGTGCTATAAATTGACCACAAAATCGGCACGTAAACTGGAAAGCGCATTCGCTAAGTTTAGCTTTATCAGTTTCTCGTGATTTACGTATGTGTTTGAATGTTTTGGTGTAAAATTTCCAAATATATGATATATACTATACTGTACTTATTAATTGTAAACAGGACAGTTTGTGGGTTCGATTTCCGCTCGAAGAAATTAAATATTGAAAATATTTTTTTCGCTCGCTTTGGTAACGATGCAAAGTGCGGTGTCGAGTTCCTCTACTTAACACGCAATTCCTCCAACATTCAGCGGAATGCGGGAAAGGGAAGTCACTTAATGGGAAGGACTTAACACGAGCGTCCCAGGATCCTTCTGACTACCTACAAAAAATATATATTATTAGAGATCGGAACCGGTTAACGTTTTTAAAAACAACATAATAACACATATAGTCTATATGTTTCTAAATTATTCGGAAAGAGATTATACGTAATTACTACCTACCATCTTTTACACGTGTTTGCTAAAATATATATTTATTTATTTAGACATAAAGAACTAAAATAACAGAACGAATTAGGACCGTCGTTATTTTATAATCATATATGTGAGGCCAGTCGTGGCGCAGCGGCACAAAGTGTGACTGTAAAACCGACTGGTTGTGGGTTCGATCCCCACTCGAGGAGATGAAATATTTAATTAAATGTATATTTCCATTTCTTAGCTCTGGTGTCGAGGCAAAGCACGGCGTTGAGTTCTGCCACTTAACAAACAATGCCTCCAGAATTTGGCAGAAACTGAGGAACGAAGTGTCTTAACACTTGGTTCCCTCTGCCTACCCTGCTGTGCGCGGGATACGTGAAGCTGATTTTTTTTTATATGTATGTCTCGCCTCGTTATCCAGAAATTAAGATAAACATAGAGGAAATGAATATGTATGAAACATAAAGATTCCCGATCCCAGATTGTATGAATATAAAGATGGTGGGAATAAAACTCATCCATGCTCCCACCACATTCAATAAAACACACCACAACAGAATTTGTTTTAATTTTCTAATTTTCAAATATGTATTTCTCTATAAAACATTTTTTTTATTGCTTAAATTTTTTGTAGGCTTAAAATTTACTCAAAAAACCACCGCTTTATTTTAACACTAAGCTTACTTAACAGAAACCTCAAAATTATAGATAGGAAATCTATTTATAAATTTTGCTGTAAATGTATGTTTCATGTATGAAATATGAGTCAGCATTGCAAAGTCTAATACAATAGTACTCCAAAATAGCTCACAGATGTTTAAATAAAAATGAACAAATGAAATGAAAATAAAAGAATGTAAATTTTTCGTTTAAAAGAAAAAATAATAACTACAATAAAACTATTTCAAACTTTGAAAAAAGTTGTATAGGTACTTATAAAAATTCGAAAAGTTTTTCACTTTATTTCATATTCTATCTAAGAAGTGGGTCACAATAGTGATTACGTAATCATATACTACAGAATAGAATAGAAACGTAGTATAGTTAACTCAAAAAGGCTATTACCGTATAGAGTGAGGGAAAAGCCAATGATTCTGGAGATTAGAGTACGGTGCGGAGCACTTATTGTTAAAGCTAAAATTGTGTAAGCAATATTTTTTACAAAAAAAAGGCATTTTTTTGGTTTACGCTGTATCCCGCTCATAGCAGGGTAGGCGGAGGGTCTGCGCCATGTCGAACTTCTTCCCTCATATTTCTTAACATAATAATAATAGTTTTTTAATATTTACTTATATTTTTAAATGTAGTTTTTGTAACAATTTAAAAATGTAAAATTGATTTCTCTTAGAAAATAAAATTAAAAAATAAAATAAATCAGCTTCACGCTGTACCCCGCACACAGCAACCCTGCTGTGCAGGTAGGCAGAGGGAACCTAGTGTTAAGACACTCCGTTCCCGATAATAAAATTTATACTATATTTTGTAGTAATATTAAAAACTGGAAATATGAAGTTCATTAATATAACGTATTCACTAACCGATAGCCTACAGGTGGCTGTGGAGTCTTTTGTCACATAAATAATGTTTTCATTGCAATCAATTAGGGCTCAGATAATTAGCTCTCGTAACTTAAGAAAATAACATGAGAACTATCTGTGGCGCAACTATAACTAATGGGGGACCCTGTTAGTTATTATTTATTAGTTATTATTTTATGATAATAAATTATATTGTGCGTTATCTTATAGAATTTACTTTTTATTTACTAAGAATTTACTTTCCTATTTTTATTTACTCAAGTAGCATTTTTCAGGGAGTAAGTAAAGATAATCCATGTACCTCATGTGCGAAAACATTCCTTTTTCCTTCAAGTCATTAAGAACCAAAATAGTTGTCGAACCTGATACTCCGGTTCGTCTTTTCTAACAAAAAAAAAATGAAAAATAAAAGAAAATGAGAGCAGAATATTTTCAACATGATTGAAATAAGAGAACAGAGTAAAAGTAAGAGTATCAAGAAAAAAGTATATCTAATTGTATATATGTAATTTTATATACTACGTACTACGTATATGTAGGTGTGTATGTAGTACATACACACACCTACATATACATGTAGTATATAAATTTGATGTCTTTAATTTTTATAGCACATGATTTCAGCGGGATTTTATTAGTATGATAGTAATAAGCTTCACATATAACGATAATTTAAATGGTTATAAAATTTACCAAAATATATAGTTCATTATTGAGGACATCGTGGCGTTGGGGCACAAGTGTGTGACTGTAATCGCGACTGGTTGTGGGATCGATCATACTCGAGGAAATGAAATTTTTATTTAATTTCAGAAGTGCGGCGTTAAGTTCTGCCACTCAACATGCAATGCTTCTAGAAATCGGCGAATAAGGCGAACGGAGTGTCTTAATACTAGGTTTCCTCTGCCTACCCTGACGTGGGATACAGTGTAAAGCTAAAAAAAATAGTGTTTTGATATTAGGTTATCTCTGCCTATCTATGTAACAATTAGTAGATTTTAAAGTTGTACAGTAAAAAAAATACTTGTAAAACACTTTTTTTTCAACCGCTGAAAGTTAATATTAAGTAAAAAAACTTATCTTAAATATTAAATCACAGATATTTGATCTGCTGAACCACTGAAAATCGCTGAACATATATGGGGGTGAAAGGTAAGGTAAAAGTTAAGCTAAGAGGTAGGTGCTGAGGTCGCCTACCCATAGACCACCGTTGATCCATCGATCCCAATACATATCCCTATTATCATGATTATATGTATTTCATTTATGCAGTTATACATTTTCATATTGATTAAATGAGACATCCTCAAAATGTATAGGAATAAAGTTCGTTGTCTTTTGCCGTTAAATATTTTTATTACCTCGAGTGGAAATCCAACCCACAACCTGTCACATTTACAGTCGCACGCGTATGCCCCTGCGCCAAGACTGGCCTCATTAGTAATGTTTATAAAATAAATATAAAATTCGTAATATTTATTAGTTACCCATTTGAGTTTCAAATCAAGTCAAATCAAGTAGAATAATTTTACGAATGTAATGAAATAAAACGAATGACAGATTCAATGAGCCCAATATGGATATAAAGCCTGTGCATGCGGGTCCTCCGATATGGATAATAAAAACGCTATTAGCCTTATTCGCAACTTTTTATCGTCAGTTAAAATCACTATTGCTGCTTATGGAATCGGTTAACGTTTTTAACAAAATAAAAACGCATATACAGAGGCCACTCGAGGCGCAGCGGTACGAGGTGTGACTGTAAAACCGACTGGTTGTGGGTTCGATTCCCACTCAAGGAGATGAAATATTTACTTAAATTTATATTTCCATTTCTTCGCTCTGGTGTGGAGGTTAAGCGCGGCGTTGAGAATTCGGCAGAAAGTGGGGAACGGATTGACTTAACACTAGGTTTCCTGCTATGTGCGAGATACAGCGTGAAGCTGATTTAATTTAATTTTTAATTTAAAAACGCATATTGACTATATAGTAACTAGCATGTAACTTTTAAGTAAGTCTATTATAGATAATTAGTTCATTTAACTGTAGACCAACCTAAAATCCTTTGTTCTATGATCTTTTTACTGTAGGGGCTGCCTGGAAGAGATCACCTGCGGCGATAAGGCCGCCCTTACACCAATACTTTTCTGTCTGATTGCTTTTGTTCTTTTGTATTAAATCTTGTTGGTGTAATGAAGACTTAATGAAGAATAAATAAATAAATAAATGTTTCTAAATTATTCGGTGGTGTATTGAAGTGACCTATTGAGGTCACTCCATAGAATACAATAACTTAATTTTATACATTGAAAATTAAAACTCAGTCAGGAGTAACAATTTAATTATAACAATTATAAAGTGTTTGTAAAGTTAACCCAACGTAAAGTTAACTTACTGACAAAGATGCTGCACAGGCCTGTATTTTCGCTCAGTTTAATCTGACAGTTGATTATTACTCGTCCTCGATTCGATCCATTTCTCGCTTATTATGAAACCATAGAAACCATATAATTGGAGAGACTAAAGTAGTATTTTCGATAATAAAATAAACTTTTTCAAATACAGCAAAGATTTTATAATAAGAAATAGCTTATAATTTTAAGAGAACCAAACATCGTGCGTATCCCACTTCTGATTTTAGAAATCGGAAGCGATTAACCTTTTTTTAAGAACAAGATAAAAACGCATATCGTCTATATGTTTCTAAATTATTCGGAAAGAGATTCTATGTAATTGCAATAAATGATATGTATCATCCAATAACAATACTTCACACGAGTTTCCTTCCGATTAGGGCCGTTGCCTACAAGCATCATATATAATATTTATATCAAATATATATTATATTTGATATAATTCCATTGTTTTTATAGTCTTTTCCAACAAAATCTACACCCTTTTACACGAATTTGCTAACACTATTTGATAAGAATTTAAACATATATACTTTTTTGAGGTTACCAAAAAAAAATTAAAATTTCAGAAACATATTCTGAAACTTACATTTATTCGCTATTTTTCTTCCTAATAGCTGTATTTATTATTTTATATGCATTAAAAGTATCCTACTTTCTTAAGGTGTCATTACTCGTATCAATAAATCATTTAGTATCAAAGCTAATATAAGGATTAATCCTTGTTCATAAAGTTAATAATATTTAATTGCTAAGAGATTAGTCCGGAGTCCTGACGTCTACTAAATGGCTTAGACAATCAAGCAAATTAAAATTTAAATATTGAAATAAATATAAAGATCTGTTTTAAACTTTAATTTGTTTAATTATATACATTTTTGTATTGTCTTTTTTTGTACAAAATGAACATCATATTATGTAAAAATAAAAGGTAAGCTTAGCTTATTAAACAAGATACTTACAATAAAAACTAAGTATGTATTGTGTACCTACTGTGACTTATTAAATGCAATTTTAAATTTAAAAACATCCGGTGTTTCTTAATGACAATAAAACACAAAATTTATTATCATTACAGCAAAAACGACTTTTTTTTTGAAGACAAAATTCATTATATTTTACATTACATACGTCGCGGTTGTGGTTTATCCCAATGCTATTTAAGCTACATAGTAATTGTTGAAAATTTGAATAATTACAAATTTTGTACGCAAAATATCTAAAACAACATGGTAATGTAACAGCGACCGTATCTAATCAATCCACCTTGTTTACTAATTATTATTTTCTCAGGGTCGAAACAAAATAATATTGAACCTATTAAAAACAAGTTTTAGTAGATAAATAGAGAAGAAAAAAAACATAAATAAGAAATACAAAAAAATAACTGTGTAAAGTTAATGATTGAGTTGTTAAAGTTTTTTGTGTAACCATTTTGTCGCAATTACCGTCATTGTTGCTTTTGTAATACAAATTACTGAACAATTTGCATATATAATAAATAATTCTGAAAAACAATCTCTTTTGATGTATATAAATATCACACATTTTTTTGTAAAAGCAACCACGAAGCGTTGAATTCCGCCACTCAACATGCAATGCATCAGAAATTCGTTGGAAAGTGGAGTGTCTTAACACTACATTCCCTTTGCCTACTCTGCTTTATGTAGGATACAGCGTGAAGCTAATAAAAAAATATTTTTCTGAACTTACACACTTTAGTGGCTACATCACAAAGAGAACCTACAAATCAATTCGCTCTCCACCTACCGCCCATTTCCGCCCACTGCGTATTAAGTGGCGGACCACAATATTAACAGAAAACAACTAAAGGAGGATTCACACTATAGTGCCACGGTTCGTTCTCATTTCTATCTCAGTTTGTTAAATTTTGTTTTATGAGAAATAATTATGGCATTCGTACTAACGTTCTGGTTTTAGAAATTCTAGTCCAATCTAATATTTTTATATAAAAACACTACAGGTGAGATCTCCCTAAATATGAAATGTAAAAACAATTGTTAGAGAAGCGAAATCTACAAGTATCAAAAAATGAACTATCGAACAAAAAAACTTTAAATCAGCTTCACGCTGTATCCCGCACACAGCAGGGTAGGCAGAGGGAACCTAGTGTTAAGACACTCCGTTCCCCACTTTCCGCCGAGTTCTGGAGGCATTGCGTGTTGAGTGGCGGAACTCAACGCCGCGTTTTGCCTCGACACCAGAGCAAAGAAATGAAAATATAAATATAAATAAATATTTCACTTCCTCGCGTGGAGATCGAACCCACAACCAGTCGGTTTTACAGTCACACATTGTGCCCCTGCGCCACGACTGGCCTCAAAACCTTTAATTTTATAATATTAGCACAGATATGACAATGACTGTTTTAAAATATTCAGATATCATTTCGATACGTAATATCTTTGATTATTAGTGACCAATACCAATATATGATTTACAACCACACTGACCTCACTACACGTAATAGGTAAGTGGATACATAATAATATATTTTTGGTTATAACGAGTCACCAGAGTAATCGAATCGTGTAACAAAATATGTTCATATTTAATATTTGTTATGGATATTTATAGAAAGTAGATACATATACTTATATTAAACTGTATAATATTATTTTAAAATATTTTTTTGTAAGTAAATGTATGAAAAGTTATAAAAAAAGGTTTATTTTATTCAATATGGATTGAAGGTACTTACTTGCCAAATAGATAAAAATATCAACTTTATTTTAGTTCGTTCAACTCAATTTTTTGGCCACACGCCGTATCCCGCACACAGCAGTAGGAATTCTGGGAATCTGGTTTTAAGACGCCCTGTTCTCCATTAAGACTTATACGTTTCCTACTTTTCGACGAAATGTTATACATTGCATATTGAGTGCGGAAATAAAAATATGAAATATCTCATTTCACTGAGGGGAAATCGAATTCGCAACCATCGCGTTTACAATATAGTACTTGTGCCCTACTCCACGACGGCCTCAAAAAAATCCTTAAGAGATAAATAAATATCTACATATTAAAAATCACTTACAGGATTAGGTTCATGTTATGTTTGTGGGCTTTCCCAAAGCATTAAAATTAGATTCTAGCAAAATTTACATATCTCCCTTTGTTTTGATAATAAACAAGGAGGATTAAAAATATATTTTTTTCTTTTTGTTATTAAGTATATTATTATTTTTATCTTGAACGTAAGAATTTTTATAAAAGTAAAAATATCCAAACCTTTTATTGAGGCCAGTCGTGGCGTTGTAGGTTCGATCCCACTCGAGGAAATGAAATATTTATTTAAATTTTTATTCCCATTTCTTCGCTCTGGTGTCGAGACAAGGCGCGGTGTACACTTGCCACACAACAAAGTGGGGAATGGGGTGTCTTAACACTAGGTTCCTTCTGGCTATCCTTTTGTGTCCGGGATACAGCATGAAGCTCATTTATGATTTTTTTATTATAATAATATATCACCTTCACTTTTTAATTTGTATATTGCTAATTATTCAATTATGGATTTGATTAAAATGATGATTTATATACTTGAAATTTTATGTTATGTTCTTATACGCATATAATTTGAACTTGTTTATTTTTTTATCTTAATATATCTTCCGCGTTCGACAAGGCTTTAAATAAAGCAGAAAGGACTTAATGTTAAAACAAAACCATTTTCCATAGGATATCTTATGGAGTTCAATTTTTTTTTAGAACTTGAGGCTAATGCTATTAGCCTGACACCTATACTTGGGTAGAAAGGAGGGTATTTTGTCCTTAAGTAAATGCCAAGTATACGTGATTCCTTGACGTCGTCGGCGGCAAGGGCGTTCCCTGGGGGACTCGAACCTAAGCTGACGGCCTTCAATCTAGCCGGGACGAATGGATTTATTTGATGGTTCATGATCAATTTAAAAATAATATATAATGTATATAAGTTACAATCATTTTCCTGTTTGGAAAACCAAATTTTGACATTCAGTTTCACTACAAAATACACTATCTTGAATTAAGGTAAAAACAGAGTACGAAATTTTTTCGCACAATAATCTCCTGGCCTACCCGGTTAAGACCCTCGGATCTAAACATTATCAACCGTACAAAGAAGGGCATGCCTAGGTTACCTAGTACTTAGATACTCGATCCGCTCTCCTATTCTTCCGTTCTAGAATTTCACCCTATTGTCAATACGTGTTGGGTAGCGGAACTCAACAGCGCGTTTTGCCTCCTAACCGAGTTAAAACATTGAATATTTCATTTCTCCGACTGGGAATTGAACCCAACGACGCTTACACTCGCACGTTTCTGTTCCACCTCTACGCCATCATTTCGTCTTACCAGATAATATCAATGTAAATAATATTATTTTACTCTAAAAATAAGTTTATATTAAAATTTTGTATGAGTATGAACCACGCTCACCATAAACTTTCCAACTACATTCTGTGGTATCTGTGTGGAATTTATCCATCTACCTTCTATCTGAGGCTTTATAGTTACTCGTAGGTTGTAGACAATGAGTCCGCTTCAAATAAAAACTTATGGGGCGGATGGCAGAGTATCTATATTAGTTTTTAGTTTACAAATAGACATAGATCTATTGTCAGTTGTATGAAAAAAAAACTTTTTATAGCAATGTTAAAATGATTTCACGCTGTATCCTGCATACAGCAGGATAGGCGAGGAAACCCAGAGTTCCTCATATTCTATATCATC
Organism: Heliconius erato x Heliconius himera; assembly: GCA_013421005.1. Taxonomy (NCBI): domain Eukaryota; kingdom Metazoa; phylum Arthropoda; class Insecta; order Lepidoptera; family Nymphalidae; genus Heliconius; species Heliconius erato x Heliconius himera. Next base: position 23,349 of record JAATLQ010036555.1, on the reverse strand, counting down.
ATTCCCCACTTTCAGCCGAAGCATTGCGTGTTGAGTGGCGGAACTCAACGCTGGGCTTTTTTTTCCTTGGTGCCAGAGTAAAGAAATAAAAATAATTTATTCTCTTGTGAGGACCGAACCCACTGTGACTCCCTTACAGGCACTCCCTTGTGCCCCTGCGCCACGTCCGACAGCCTCTTTCAATTGAGCGAAACGTGAAATAATATAAATACTATAACGTTATGTAATTAATTATAATTTTGTATTGCACATGTGTTTTATAATTATTTGTACATAAGACCGTATAAAAAATAGTATTACTAATTTTTCACATTTTCAATGTTAGAATTTTATTCCACACTTATGAAAGACATAATATTAAAGAAAAACACATGTTGGAATTTGAACCCTTGCCTCTTGGACGATTTTCAAGAGGCGCATTTTCAAATTCCATAACGTAAAAATTTTAATACGTTTTCTAAAAAAATATGATACTATCTACTGCATTTTTTATATTCAATTTTACAAATCATACCTTTTGCATTTTCCAAGAATTAGGATAGGGCGAATACTGTTTCTCAATTTAACAGAAGGGACAGACTACAATGTTGAAAATTGGATTGAAGTGATACGGAAAATAGTATTTGACTTGTGTGGATAGGCGCAGAGGCACAAGAATGTGACTGTAAATATGACAGGTTGCGAGTTCGATTCCCACTCTGGGAAATTAATTATTTTAATTTCTTCGCTCTGGTGTCGAGACAAAAGCGCGGTATTAAAATCCGCCAATCAACTTGCAATGTCTCCAAAATTCGGTGAAGAAGGGGAGTGGAGTGCCTTAACACTAGTTTTACTCTGCCTACGCTACTGCAAGTGGGATACAGCGTAAAGTTAAAAATTTAATTAAAGGATAAAAAAAATCAAGTCAGCTTCACACTATATGCTGCATACAGCAGTATAATCAGAGGGGACCTAGTGTTATGACACTCCGTTTCCCAATTTTCGCCGGATTTTTCGTAGCATTGCGTTTTGAGTGGCGGAACTCAACGTTGGACTTTTGCCTTATTGCCAGAGTGAAGGAATGAAAATATTAAAAAATAATAATTCATTCCTCGAATGGGGAACGAACTCATAGTCATACCCTATTGTCACTGTGCCATGACGGCCTCATATAAAGGTTATTTAAGTGTAATTAAATTCATATATTACTTACACCTTATTAATACCACGTTGTTTACGACAGAAAAGTTCATCTCTTGTGTAATTGATGAGAAAGAGCCATTTTGTATAAATAAATCAACTAGTTATTGGAAAAATATATAAATCTCTATTACCTATAACTTTTTTTCCTGTTTTTCACACATAAGTTAAAAATACGAAAAAAAAGAGAAACTCTTAATTATTTTTTTAATTAATTATGTACAAGTACAATACTATTTTGCACAAGCCAAACTTTTCTAAACAATTACGAAAACAAAATTACTTACATTATTTTAAAAAGTTGCTAAAATCCGTTGAAAAGTTGAAAAAAAAATTTTACACTTTTTATTAAAAAGAAACGTGTCACAGTTTTCTTTCTATCATTGATAACTTATTATTATATTATTTATATTAACTAACGCATTGTTATAAAGAACTTATCGACTTTGCTACGAGAGCTACAGACACGACGCGCCTGTACCGGCACTCGAAAAAGACTGCCCAATATTTTGTCCCAACTCGTATGCTTAGAATTAGTATATCAAATTTTTATTTTAATTTCAACATTTTCATCAAGTTAGTATTAATTAAAAAGTTTAATAAATGTTGAAGAGAATTTTTTATTTATAAAAAAAAATTAATACATTTCATTGTAGCGAATTTTAAAATTGAATTAGTAAAGGAATGATAAAATTGTATTTTAAAAAAAAAAATATATTATATAATTTTTATAATTTAAAGTGTTCAGTTTGATCATTCCCTGAAAATTACGTGTCGTACGAGAGAAATCTCTCGGGAGGAGAATGTTAGCAACAGAATTCCAGTCCTGTGAAAGTTTGTTACACCTAAACACCGACTTAGATATTTAATTTTGTTTGACAGTTTTCATAAATAAACCAATTTAAATGTACTAAAAGTTTAATGGAGTAAAGTTTGAATCTAATAATCTCTAGGAGTAGAGCTGTCTTAATGTAATCTAACATTATTACTTACTTTTCGTATTTATTTCATTTTGTAGGATTGGCAGATTTTTTTAATATTTACATTCAGGTATGTTCCTGGCCCACTGTTTATTTATCATTTCAGACAAGTAAACAAAAATAATAGTGCAAATGTATTCAGCATTCAATTATTTACGAAGGAAGACCTTTCTCCAGTGATTCAAAGTATGTAATTCAATAAGAATATATTTACATATTATTTTTTTTAAATCATTACTCAGCCACCAAGAAAAACCCCTCCCTTGAGAAGAAACGAATAAAGCTCAAAGAGCTATTTCTCGTTTTGTTTTGTATGACTTGTCCTAAAAACTTTATTAACAATCATTTTGATGTTCAAAATAGTCTATAGAGTAATTCCCAATATATTTTATTTTGTATATTTTCAATAGCAACTTTATAAATGTTGTTTCTTCTTCTAAAAATTGAAAAGAAAAAAAATTGTAGCAAATGCTACTAATGATATGACTTCTTCTGACAAGACATAAATAAATAAGTAAAATATAATTGTTATTCTTATATATTGCCAATCTTTACAAATAAAAAAAATAAAAGATGGTAAAAAGATAACAATATTAATATAGAATTTTAAAAAAAATAATAATAATTAAAAAAATATATATATAAAAAAATTATAGAAATGGTTTTTATAATAATATCAAGTATTCAAGTTTACAATACTACTTAATTAACAAATGTATCTAAACAACAAGCGATTTGGCAAGATCCCATCTCCTATTTACCAAAGTAGCTTTGGAAATAAATATCAAAAAGTATTTGAATTTTATGCATAATAATAGTAATAAGTACCAATAAGTGGACCAGTCAGGGCGCAGGGGCACAAACGTTCGGCTATAAATGGGACAGATTGTGGATTTGATGCTGTAACTGATATCCCAAACACCTTTTAAAATATTATTTAATAAATAATGCCTTGGCTCGTGATGTGTCCAGTGGTTAGAACTCTTTATAGTTGTGATCGTGAAGAACCCAAAATCTTTTAGAGATTCAGAGGAAACAGTGTTAAGAATTTCATATTATGCCATTAGAAGGTATCGCTTTAATAAGATATTTGCCATCAGAAGTTGTTCTTGTGTCAGTTATTTAGATAACTGTAGACTCGACAATATAACATTGTCATAACTCGAAGCCCGTCCGAAGATAAGCCAAGAGTGCGTCCTATCTTCCTCTCCACTATAACTGCGAACTAGTTATAATAAAAGTAAGAAAGAGTACGGGCCCCGCCCCGCCCCTACACCGTGGATTCCGACCAGACCGTGGCTTTACAGTCATCGTTGAACCCTCCGGGACGTTTGTGTGTGATCTTTCTGAAGGTACTTGTTACGCTTGTTTATATTAAGATTGTATAAGAATAGTGATTCGTGATGTTGATTGATTTGTGAGATCAATATAAGTCGTTGGAACGAATGCACTACCGCTAGGCGGCCGATATGTTAAATAAACGCACGGCACACACCCCACAGTCGTGTCTCGAACCGTAGGGGGACACTACTACATACACCAGAGTTCCAGGACATAAAATAGCACCACATACCTGTTGAGACAGGCGGACACTACTACATACACCGGACCTGGGACATAACAGCACCATACACCTACTAGTCGTATACCAAGTCGTAGAAATGGTACACGATATATCAATGACCAACGCCATACAAGCATAGCTTACGTATCGCGAGCGTACTGCGAGACGGCGTCAGCCACGACATAGTTAATGTCGCTATAACAGTTCGCATAAGCCCATCACGTCAGCCTTCGCGACGTCAAGCAACATTCAATATTATAATAATGTTCAAAGATAACTTTGAACCACAATATGTGTCGCTCCCACACATTTATTGCCTTTATAAGAAATTCGATCCTAAAAGATCGTGCCATGATAGACTTCGAATTATCACATTATATTTATTATACATTTGGTACGAGTCTTTATGTGCATCATATTTATTTGTACCGTAGTACTTAATAGTTCGACTCGACCGCTGCCTTCCGAGCATCACCACCACCTATATATACGAAACGACGGTCGCGACACTCGGGACGACAATACACGAACTCGTCTCGATTAATATTTTGTTCAAAATATATAGTTTGTATTATTCATAATTAACTATGTTATTTATGTGCATTGCCATGCATATTTTATTTTATTTATTTATTTATTTTTTACTTATACTCAAGGTATATACTGTTACAATGCCCACTCGAGGAAATGAAAGTAAAACGCGGCGTTGAGTTCCGCAACTCATCACGCAATGCCTCCATAATTTGGCGCAAAGTGGGAAACGGAAGTGTCTTAACACCCCGTTCCCGGGTACTGTTTGTCATAGAGTGTAAAGTTTAGAAATAATATTAATAATTAGTGAACGGGTTTTATAAAAGTACTGGTACAGTTTTTGCCTAAAATACGAACTACATACATATACAGAATGGACGCGGCAAGCTCTGAATAATAAATAAAAAAATAATCAAGATTCCTCAATAGTTTAGACATAAGAGTATTATTTCCATTTCAGGATGTTTATCCATACTGTATTACGTGTGTCACAGTTAGGAAAGATACCAATTACAAAAATACTGCTAAACGTTGCCGATCTGCCACTTTTCATTCTTAAAAAACATACCAGACCCAGAACGGGATATCTCTCGTCCTATTTTACTTATTTTCTATAATATACAATGTTCAACTTCACCGCCAATACCTACGACTCGATTTCGTGAATAAGGCGTGTGCGATGTTGTTGTTTCGATAGATTAGTGTCTATGTACGTCATTTTTTATAAATAGCGTTTTATTTTACAACGATATTTTTATTATTTATTCGGTTTAAAAAAAAATCATAATTTTTAGTTTCTTTATTAGGTCTTTATAGAGTAGTTAAAACTGTGCTTTCATTTAAAATAGTACAGACAAAAACACTCTGTATATGGGTGTACTCTAGTACAGTTTACCTGACACAGATAAGATAACACAAGTTTATTGCAACTTGATTTCAATGCAGTATCCAGTATAGAATATATGCAAAATATTATGTGAAACGGTTTGCGGAAAAGCACTGTGGATTTTTTTTATTGTGAAATGATAATTCTTTTTACATATAGGTATAATTTTGTTTTGTAAATGTTGGAAGAAATGAACAACTTTTTTTGAATGTATAAACTTTTTTTAAAATGTAAATTATAATTTTGGCTACAGTAGCAAAATAGGACGGCTTATACGCGATGTTTGTAGGTTAGATTCTTATTCGAGAGTAGGAGTTATTTTTATTCCCTTATTACTATATTACATATACTTTATGGCGCGGAGTTAAGTTCCGCTAGTCAGAACGCAATGTCTTGAATTCGAGAGAGTCTTCACAATAGGTTCTATTTGCCACCTAACTAAAAAGGTAAAAAGTTTTTATATTATAGGTACATAGTGAAATTACCTGCAATATGAATAGAAACTTACCGCATTTGGCGCTCCGCTCTCTCTGACTACCCGCTAGGGATAAAGCGTGAAACCAGTATAGTATGTAAAAAAAAAGTAGTGTAGTATGAAAAAAAAATAGCTATCTAATTATTTTTAGTATAAATTTTAATTTTCTTTCGTTTTGAATTTTCTTTGATTTATTTATTTTGTTTAGAGTTAGTTAAATTATTATTCATTTATTTTATGAAATGAAATTAATTATAGACACTTTTTTCTAGTTGCAATACCAATTTAGTTCCATAAATAACATCCAAATAGAAAGCAAATATTAAAAAGCGGTTGGTAAAGCAAATACATTTTATTTTTATTTAAATTAATTTAAAGACTTATTTTTTAAGTTTTAATTTATAAATATAGCCTAGATAAACTGATTAAGACTGTATTTTTAGAAAAAGTGAGAAGAGATAGTGCGGTGTTGAGCTCCGGCACTCTGTACCTAATGGAGGATGGATGTCTTATACTAGGTTCTCTATGTCTTCCCTGTTTTGTGAGAACAATAAATATTAAAAAATATGTTATAATAGTTTTATGCACAGACATAAATAAAAGCTAAGTGGGGAACGCAGTGTCTTAACACTAGGTTCCCTCTGCCTACCTTGCTGTGTGCGGGATAAAGCGTGAAGCCGATTTAAACTAATAAAAAATGAAAAATTGTAGTATTATTGATAGTTATATACCTACCTATTACCCATTTTTGTTATATGTTATTTTTGGGCGAAGTCCAAATCTGAAATCGAAAACGTATCGTAATAAATTTTCAACCATCGCAACCAAATCAATATAATATGACTCAATTGATAAAGTACGATATCAAAAAAATTGTACAATTCTAAAGCATTTATACCTATAAATACATTTAGTACTTAGAGACGTGTGTCTTATTGAAGCCGCCATAGCGCAGGGAAACAAGACTTTAACGCAACGGTTGTAGTTTGGATTGAATTATTATATATTTATTTATATTTTAGTTTCTTTGTTTTAGTTGCGGCCAAGGCGCGGTGTTGAGTTCTGCCACTCTGTTGAGTGGTTGTATTTAAAATTCGGCGAAAAGTAGGTAAAGGAGTGTCTTAACACTACCCTCTGCCTACTCAGCTATATGCAGGATATAGCATAAAGCTGAAAACAAAAAAATGCGTTATTCTATGATCTAGATAATTTGTGGTTAAACTGTTGGAATGTGAGGTTGCTAGAATGGAGCAACAGGCAATAAATGTTCAAAATAGTAAACTATTTTGACCAAAGTAGTAACTATGTTCAACGGATCGGATATGGATTTACTTTGTTTTAGATCTCGGTTAAGCTTATAATTAATTGATATTTTTATATCGTACGAATCTATTGCCTCACGTTGTTGTAACGCAATTTTAAATTGTAAGTTATAGGTATATAATCAAATAACCAGCTTCATGCTGCATCCTGCATACAGTAGAGCAATCAGAGGGAACCTATTTAAGACACTTCGTTCCCTATTTACCGCCATATTTTTTAAGATATTGCGTGTTAAGTGGCGGAACTCAGCATCAGGCTTCTGTTTTGTTGAAAAAGCGAAGAAATAAAAATATTCATAAATAATAATTCATTCCCTTAAGTGGGAATCGAACCCACAATCGTCGCGTAACAGTCATACTCATGTACCCACGCCACGACGGCTCCTCTGCCTATAGGTAAATAAATTTCACTTTATAAAAAAATATTTTCATTCAAAAATATTAAATCTAAAAGGATAACGCTTAAAATGTTAATGTTAAAAGATTCGATTCTCGCCCGTAAAATATTTATCACTAAAAAAATTAATATATATTTAAAACTCCAACTGCACAATTCTATGGCGAGAACGCATGGCTTAGTGGTCTGACCACTGGTCACCGCGCCTGGTCGGTTTCCAGCATTTCGGCGCGGGTTCGAGTCCCGCTGCGTTGTAATTTTTATACGTTTTCTAAATAAGTATTTTTCTTTCCTAAGTGTGGTATAACACTTTAAAAATGTTTAAAAAAAAATTAAAATTAAATTAAATTAGCTTCACGCACACAGCAGGGTAGGCAGAGGGAACCTCGTGTTAAGACACTCCGTTCCCCACTTTCTGCCGAATTCTGGAAGCATTGCGTGTTGAGTGGCAGAACTCAACGCCACGCTTAACCTCGACGCCAGAGCGAAGAAATGGAAATATAAATTTAAGTAAATATTTCAGCTCCTCGAGTGGGGATCGAACCCACAACCAGTCGGTTTTGCAGTCACACCTCGTGCTACTGCGCCACGACCGGCCTCAATTCCCCGGCCGTTTAAAAAAAATGTTTAAAAAATACACAATTCTACTGAAACCGAAAAACAGAGTGATACAATAATTGGTGTTCTGTCAAAAATATCCATTGTGATATAATTATTCAAAATGTGGCCATCTTATTTAATTCCCATTGATATTCTATTGGTATTGAACAGGATTACCGCAAAGCTTTTTCTTTTATAGAATTAAGAGGTTGGATTTAGATTTTGTTGTGGACTTAATAAAACGAATTCTTTTTGTTCACCGTCACATGGATTATATTGATCGTCCTTTCATGTCATTTTTCTAAATGATCTTGTTATTCTTAACATTAGTATGAACTTTCTAATCTTATAAGCGATTATTCTGAAAATATTTTGATCATTGATTTCAACTCCACTGACGTGTAAAAATAAAAAAGATATTTAAGCTAATCCATTAAAAAATATGTATAACGAAGCGAGGCCCGTGGGCCTGGGCAGGCAGTCCAGACTCATTAGGTCTTCCTTCATACTCAGAACACGGTGAAAGCAGATGACGTCTTAGTACAACCGTTCAGTATGCCACTCAAATTAGAAGTGTCATTCGCATCGTAAGTTCCTATTATAAGAACGATGCGTAATTTCTTTTCGAATGGACTTTATTGCTGTTGACCTGGACTGGTCTTGACACCGTTACCGGGCTGGGAGGGGAGAGAAGAGTAGGTCGCCCCTGAAGAAAAATTATGAGCTTTAGTGGACGCTCGTGAACTCGCATCATCCACCCCACTTCCCTAAAAGCTGACAATTGACATTGACAACTGACAGTGTTGCCATCCTCTGAATACACTCAAGTCAAACAACTTGACGTTCCGTATTCATACTCTACGACATGTATATAAACATTTCTGCTGCACCACCCTTTTTCTTTTCTCTTTTCTTTTTTTATTACAAAAGACGGAACGGAAGATCCCGACGGAAAAAGATGTGTTAAACAGATAGACCGATTTCGATGTGTTTTTTTTTATTCGAAAGCCAGACTCCTCGCAGTCATTCGTGTTCATTCATGTTTGGTAAAAATCAGTTTTGCCGTTTTATGAGTATCAGCCCTTTTCAAAGAGATCTAAGGTATTATGTTTTAAGGTCAATTAACATTAACAAAGTAAAAGTATGTTATTGCGCAGCAGTTATTTGCTTCGATTATTTTAATATAAACTAATATATAGACCTCAAAATACCTTCATATTTTAGTACGCAGTGTTTTGAAATAAAATTATTATACATATATTTAAACTTCGCTGCTTTTGTTCATTAACGTTTATAAGATATGACTTACTTAGCTTTAGTAAAGAATAATAGCCAGTGGGAACCCAGCGTTAAGACAATCCGTTTCCCACTTTTCGCCGAATTTTCGAATCATTACGTCTTGCGTTATTCCATTCAGGAAGAACTCGAGAAAATTAAAATATTCAATAACCCACAACCATTGCGCTTACACCACATAATGTGCCACTGCGCACTCAATGATCTTTATATTAAACAGATAATCTAATTACAAATTAGTTGGTTCTGTTATTTTGACTCAGAGATAAATCTTGTCTAGTAAGACTGAGCTAATATTTATTGTAAACATCAACAAATATTTACTATTTACATATAACAAGATAAAGTGCGGCGTTGAGTTCCTCCAGTAAACACACAATGTGTCAAATGCATGGACAGATAGTGAATAAAATATTTTGATGTTAGATTATTCACCCAGACATATGAAATCCGTGATGAATATATAGGTCGTTTTTAACTTCTGTATCTTGCGCATAGCAGGGTAGGTAGAGCGTGGGAACCTAGTGTTAAGCCAAACCGTTCTCATTAAGATAATTCCATTGCTCATTTTCCGCCGAATTCTGAACACATTATACCGCACACAGCACAGCATCTTTGCAGCGTCGTGATTAACAGTGCAAAATGGTTGTGAATTAGTGTGAAAGTATTTATAAAAAAATATATATTCCTCTTACCTTTACTCCATCTTAACTTTTACAACACGTTGAATAAAATATTAGGTTGAAAAAATCACAAACCCAAATAGAAAAGTTTACAAAAACTTTTGTGATTTATTAGAAAGAAGTTGAAACATTGGAGTCTAAGTGTAAAATATGCAAACAAAGCTGAAAGATAAATAAATGTGTTTTGTGCTATTGGATATGTCGTCGTAGCGCAGGGGCACAAGCGTAAACGCGACGGTTGTAGATTCGATTCATTTCGTTAGAATAAAGTATTTAATATTGTTATTTCCTACCTCTGGTAACGAGGCAAAGCACAGCATTGAGCTCCACCACTGAAACACATGACAATCAGATGGAAAATGGGGAACTGATGTATCGTAATGGGAACAGTATATTAAAAATTTAACACTCTCTGCCTGCCTGCCTGTTAAGTGCGGGATCCAACCCAATGAAAAAATACTTGAAGATAGTCTAATAAGCCTTCCTGGCTGGGCCAGTGGGACAGCATCTTACTGTAAACACAAGTAACTTTATTATATTTATTCAACTACGCAGTGACTAATGAGTTCCACCATTAGAAAAGGAATGTTTTTAGAATTAGGCAAAATGTTACGGAGTGTTTTAACACTAGGTTCTTTCAACTTACTGAAAAAAATATGTTTATTATCATTCAGTTGAGGCCAGTGGTGGCGCAGTGGCGCGAGGTGTGACTGTAAAACCGACTGGTTGTGGGTGGGTGGCCCACTCGAGGAGGTGAAATATTTACTTAAATTTATATTTCCATTTCTTCGCTCTGGTGTCGAGGTCAAGCGCGGCGGGTTGAGTTCTGCCACTCAACACGCAATGCCTCCAGAAATCGGCAGAAAGTGGGGAACGGAGTGTCTTAACACTAGGTTCCCTCTGCCTACCCTGCTGTGTGCGAGCGTGAAGCTGATTTAATTTAATTATCATTCAACCTTGATAATATTTTCATAACACTAAGGGATTTAGATAAAACCATAGTCTAATTAGTTCACTTTGAAAAACACAATGAAAAAAATGGTAGTATAAAAGTGAAAAATTTAATTAAATTTGAATAAGAGTAGTAAAAATTTTAGTTCAGGAAAGTAATAAAAAAAATACTTAGATTAAATAATTATTTAACTTCACAAAGACAAGATAAGTCTTCTTACTTATTTAATTGAATAATGAAGAAAGCAAAATGCAATTTAGCTGTCCATTAAAATTAAACTTCTTAACAAGTTAAATCAAAATCCGAGCACTCTGTAAGCAATGACAATGGCGTGAAATTATGCTTAGTTTGTAAATAAAGGACGTACCTATTCACTTTTTATATATAATTTAGATGCTTATAACAATTTTTTTATTTTTAAAAAACCTACATGAAATGTACTCTTACACGCAATGGCAGAAAGAGGGGAACGGAGTGTCTTAACACTATGTTCCCTCTGCCTACCCTGCTGTGTGCGGGATACAGCGAGAAGCTGATTTTATTTAAAAACCTACATGAAATGGAATTTACGCCACACACTAATGCGATTAACTCCCTCTCTCACTTTCTCTTCTTTTTTATATAGCGGAATTTGAACCATCGCCTCTTGAAAATCATCCAAATACGTTGTACCACACTCGTTGAACCCTAAATACATTCCACATATCACCTATAAATAATCTGTATTCCATTTAGCAACATTTGTGTACTAAAATATAGAAATTAATTAAAAGGTTATTAAATAGAGTACTTTGAAACTTGACCACATACCTATCGCTTGAAGCCTTGCAAGAACCTATTAAAAGTTAGTAGTTTATGGCTATATTCCATGTGATTTCTATTACGTGTTCACGGTCGTTTATTACTTTAAAAACTGATATTTTTTTAATATTAATAATCACCTTCACGCTGTATCACGCACACAGCAGGGTAGACAGAAAGATCCTATTATATAAGAGTAAAGATTTGTATGTGTCTATGTTTTTAGTAAATAAACATAAAAACTACTGAACTGATTTAAAAAAATATTTCCATTAGAATTTTACATTATCAATGAGTAACATAGGCTATATTCCATCCAAAAGATTTAGATAAAAAAGATTTATTACGAAACATTTTTAAATAATCATAAATCATTCATAAATATACAGACCAGTCGTGGCGCAGGAGCATAAGCGTGCGACTGTAAACGCGACAGGTTGTGGATTTGATTCCCACTCGAAGAAATGAAATATTTAATATTTTCATTTACTCGCTATGTTAAGAAGACAATGCGCTGCGTTGAGTTCCGCAACTCATCACGCAATGCCTCCAGAGTTCTTTCTACCTTTTTTTTCCAGGATCTTAAGTTATACTTTTAAGTCCCAAAACAATCACAAATACTTATGGAAGTTACTATAATGTAACCCAAGTTAATAAAACTTTCATATTAATAGTTTTTACAACTATCTACTTGCAGACACATATATAAAAATACTAATGCGAGAAAATTAAAAAGTATATATATATTCATTTTTCTTGCTTTAGTAACAAGGCGTTGTGTTCTGGAACACCCGTGTGAGTAGCAAAAGTATAGAACTTTGCGCTAATTTCCGTCATTCTACACATATTTTATATATATTTTATGTGAAACTAGTGAAAAACGTTTAAACATAACATAAATTAATCTATGCAATTTTGATTTCCATTGTACACAAAATTCATGACCCGGACCCACATTCTAATGATAAGATCTAACTAGGATCTAACATAGTCATTACCTTAACATGATAATGTAAAAGAGACCTTCATAGAAACCCTGGTTTTAGTGAAGCTGGCTTTGCGTCGTCAAATAGAGCGAAATATCTATCATAATTATCCTCTTCACCGTTATCACTTGTGTACATATCAGAACCTAGTGATGATTTGAGCGTGACTGTGACACGACGGTTGTAGGTTCGATCCCCATTCACGGCAATGAATATTTTCATTTGTGCGCTCTGGCAGCAAGCCCGGCATTGAGTTCCGTTACTTAATACGCAATGCCTCGAAAAAATCGACGAAAAGTATGGAACGGAGTGTCTTAAAACTATGTTTCCTCTGCCTATGGATCCAATCATCACAATGATGTCATCATCAGCTGATGATGTGATGGTTGCAAGTTTTTCTTGATTTTTACTATTATTAGATAGTTAATTATTAACAGAGGCCGGTCGTGGCACAGAGGCACAAAATGTGACTGTAAAATCGACTGGTTGTGGGTTCGATCCCCACTCGAGGAAATGAAATATTTATTTACATTTATATTTTCATTTCTTCTTCTTGGTGTCGAGGCAAAGCACGGCGTTGAGTTCCGCCACTCAGCACGCAATGCCTTCATAATTCGGTGGAAAGTCGGGAACAGAGTGTTTTAACACGAGGTTCCCTCTACCTACACCGCTGCGTGCGGGATACAGCGTGAAGCTAATTATTATTTTTTTATTTAATTGTTAACATATTTCTTACAGAATTTGCAACAGTGCTTATCCATAAGTTTAAGTTAGAAGAGAAAAATTAACAGATTTACAAAGAGGACAATCCCGTAGGTACACTTTATAAACAACAAGCTAATTTATCAATATTAAATTCCAGGTGCATATATTTTTTTATCCCGCACACGGCAGGGTATGCGGAGGGAATCTGAAAACTTAGTCCTAAGACAATCCGTTCCTATTACGACACTTCCGTTACCTCATTCTCTGTTGAATTATTGATGTGAACTGTTGAGTGACAGAACTCATTGCCGAGCTGAGCCTCGTTACCAGGGAAGAAATGATGAATAGATTAATAAAGTAACCGCTTCTGCCATTTTTTTTTTCATCCGCACTTTTTATCGCGCATATGATAGAGAAGACAGAGAGAGCCTAGTTGTAAGACTCTCCATTCGCTACTTTACGCCTGGATTCGAGATATAACTTGTTGGATGGTAAATGTTGAACAGGGCACTGTAGTTGTAGAAAACATTATTCTATTCTATTCTTCAATTTGAACGGCGTTACTGTGTATTAAAACTATGCATTGTAGATTGAGATCCCAAGGCCCCCAGACCTACGTCAATTAAGCAAAGCTGAAATTTGGTCCAATATATAGTTAAAACGGTATGCGTACTTACTAACTTGAAAGTGAGGTCCTTTCAGAAGTAGCGCCAACTAAAGGTTCACGCTCACCCACGTTAAATCAGAAACCTTCGTAATTAAATATTTTTGTAATAATAATGTAAAATATGTATATTTGTTATTATCAAAAGTTAGTGTTTCTTGCTTTCTAAAGACGTGGATAAAATTCCACTTAACAATCACATATTTGGCAGCGATCGGCAGAATTTTACAAGTGAAGACGACTCGGTTTCAAGTAACAGCGACACGCTTAGTGACTGATGTAGCTGATGGCGAAATTAGTATAAAAGAAGTTGAGAGTGCATTAAGAAGTTTGAAACGTGGTAAGGAAGCGGGAGCATATGTATTTACTGCCGAAACGATCTAGTGCAGAGGTCTCCAACCTTTCTTAGCTCGCGGTGAGATTTTTTGATGGCGCCCTACCCAAGCTAGTTCGCTATTAGAAAAAGAAACAGTTGAAAGAAATAGATACCTACACCCAAAAAAATAAGACATCCACAATATGAAATTGAGATTTATTTATTTAAATAAGAAAATAACAATTAAGACATAAGAATAATAGAGTACGACAGTTCTTAGTCAATTCAATTTGACTTGATTAAGAACTGTCGATTTCCGATTTAACAGATTTAGGAACCAGCTCACGGCGCCCCTTTTTACTTTCTATGGCGCACTAGGGCGCCGCGGCCCACAGGTTGGGAACCCCTGATCTAGTGTAAAGCTAGATAAGATTAGATTATTATTACCAGATCCTTTAAGTGAGCCTTTACACTCGCCACGTCCTAAATGTTAACACTGCGTTCCGATTAAAACATTTCTGTTTTCCACTTTCTGCCGAATTCACAAGGCATTGTGTGTTCAGTGGCGGAACTTAACGCCACGCTAAGCCACGTTACCAGAGTAATGGGAACGCGACATATTTTGGGTTCGATCCGCATTCGCGTAAATGAATTATTAAATATTTAATATTTACACAGGCGGGACGTATTAAGTGGAGTGTCTTAACATTCGGCTCCATCTGCCTACTACATACGGAATACAGCGTGAAGCTGGAAAAAATGTGATGTTGAGTTCCACCACTCAACACGCAGTGTCAGGAGGCACTCTCCTAAACAGGTAAATTAAAAAAAATATCACACATAGGGTTTTTTTTATCAGCTTCACGCTGTATCCCGCACACAGCAGAGTAGGCAGAGGGAACCTAGTGTTAAGACACTCGGTTCCCCACTGTCTGTCGGTTTTGCAGTTACACCTCGTGCCGCTGCGCTACGACTGGCCTCAACAAACAAACAGTATTCAAATAAAATAATGCCTCACAAAACTAGATTTAATAAAATTATCATTTACAGTTTAATTATCAAATTAATGAAATATAATAATAAAAGCTGCTTATATAACACTAAAGTATTTATTTGGTAAAGTGATTTTGTGCTCAACTGGCACGTTTGAAACGTCATAACTAAAGAAGTAAAGTGTTTATAATTATTTTATTTTGATATGAGATACCTACCTGTTTTATATTATTTATTATTTTCTTTATTAACAATTATAAATTAGAAACAATAGCAAAAAGGTATAGTGTTAAATTAAATACATTTACGATTGTGCTTCGCTATACGATAGATTAATTGGTATAATGTATATATTTTATCACAATAATATAAATAAAGACGTTTTAATTCTCGGCCAATGTGCGCAGCATTATGAAGTATGAGAATGAAGTTTTCAGAATCTATAAAAAAAATGACATAAGTATCTGAAACTCAATAACACATTTAGTAAGAAAATAAATATACCAAAAAATAACACTAAAAAAAGTTCCCATTCTATCCCTTAAGATATATTGATAAAAGTTGGCGGAACTCAAAACCATGCTTTATTTATCAAAACAACAAAATGAAAATAATTTAAATATAATCAATCATTCGCCTGAGTGGTAGAACCCACCGCGCCACGATAACATTTAATAATTTCAATTATAATCTCATTTATATTTAAATATTAGTGTTTCATTAAAAGAATTCGACAAAATGTTGAATTAGACGTGACTGTAACGCGACGGTTGCGGGTTCGATCCTCACTCGAAAAAATGAAATATTTATTTAAATTTATATTTTCGTTTCTTAGCACTGGTTTCGAGGCAAAGAGCGGCGTTGACTTCCGCTATTCAACATGCAATGCCTGAAAAATTCGGCGGAAAGTGGAGAACGGAGTGTCTTAACACTAGGTTCCCTTTGCCTACCCTGCTGTGTGCGGGTTACAGCGTAAAGCTGAAAAGAAGTGTTGAACAAAGTTAAGTCAAAAACATGATATGGTTATGACTCTAGGTCTTTTCTCTGCTGAAGTAATACTTATTGATAATAACGTATCTGTATAGACACGCCTATTTAAATTGACAAAAATATCTTACAGAAGCCATTGTCTGCACCCCAATTGATACTAAGCCCATTGCTTTTAAAGTAATAGGTTTCTGGACGTTAGATAGAAAGAATAAAAATATTTTCTTGTTCTTCATATCCATACATTCCCACGGCATTTCATAGACCGCATGTTTTATTGTTTCGCTCTTAAATTAAAAAAAATTAAATATATCTACTAATACACCAAGTACCGATCGTTTAACTTGCTGTTATGTTAAAAAAAAAATAAACGATCAGGATATATTTATATTTGTTATTGAAACATTCTTTTCTCACACACAATATTCTTAATTTCATGCTGCTGTATAAAAACATACATTTAAAACTTTTAATGAAAAAAAGAAATGAGAATTTTTAGACGTACCTTAGACCCGATTAACTCAAATATTATAGATATTTGTATCAATTGTTGGAACATAATGAAAGTTAGTACACCGTAACTAGTAAGTGATTCCATGTCCTGGAAAGTTTTAATATAGTCTAAAAATAAAACATTTAATTCAATTCTATACAAAATATTTCATAATTGCGATTGTTATATTTAAAAATATTTGCACCTATTTTTATGATTTTCTAGCGCTATAAAGATATTGTGTTCGACGATGAAACCTATTGCTACAATTTGTTTAATGATTAAACGAATGAATGTTTAATTATTAAACAATGACTTAACACTAGGTTCCCTCTGCCTACCCTACTGTATTTGGGATACAGCGTGAAGCTGAATTATGTTAAATAATGAAAATATAAAATGGTACCATAGCAGATATTTCCAAAAGTAAAATACATCCGATGACTTGATGAAATACGAAGTATACACATATCATTATACCAAATGCATTCGAGGCGAGATCCATGAATCTAGTGATAAATAAAAAGTTAAGTATAAAACAATAGAATTAAAAACATTTTCTGTTATTGTGAGTAGGTACTACAAATGTTCTTTATGGTAACTTAG